>PEKF01000107.1:0-59830 GCA_003073195.1 Ramalina intermedia
AAAGTTTTTCGACGGAATAAGGGACTTATTTATACGTTTTATATAGTTCCGGACGGCCTTTACTTTTAAATTTATTATTATTATTTAACGTTTAACGCGGGAGAGATCCCCGAAATAAACTTACAAAAATTTAGTTCTCTTACGGGTTTCTATTATAATATAACGACGGCGAGGTTATCGCAAGTTTGCCAAATAAATAGGTAATACTATATAAACGATTGCGCGTTTTAAAATACGTATATAAGATGGTATTGGTAATATATTGATGGGTATTGAAAAAGTCTTTAGTAATTATACGTTTTGAAGGTGGGTCCTAATTTGGCGGTAGATGCCGTTAAGCTTCAGCGAGGCCTATGCGATAGCAATCTCTGATTATCATAGGCAAAGCTTCCGTGCTCAAAAAACACACCAGTACCATAGAGGACTAAAAGCCGGGCTCGCTTCTATAGCTTCAAACCAAGCTGATTGGTAAACAATCTATCTGGCATGGTGCACTTCCATACACGCAAATGATCGGAAAGTCTGCTTCACCGCCTTTATCCAGAACATCCAGGGCAACCTGCAAGCAGTGTGGTGTGGGACTGACGCACATATCCCCAAGCGTCAATGAAAGGTCGACATGACTACTCGACGCTTATGGCAACATACGCCACTGACTCGCTTTCTTCACTCACTCTGCCGATCTTAAAATACATCTCGGACTGTGATTGAGGCAACACAGTCGCCGCATGCGTGGTTCCATACTTGTGCGTCACCTCGTGTCCACGCATGCGTGGTCCCATACTTGTGCGTCACCTCGTGTCCACGCATCAGGAGCGCCCACTGGATCAGAGGATCATACCATTCTGGGAATGGAAGTGGGGGGCCGGCTGAGACGGTTCCGAGCATGGCCTACACGGACACACTGTAGCCTTTTCGTTTTGATGCGATTCACAGCCTGAGAAGTGGCATTCTGGATTATTAGTTTGAACTTGAGTCTCAAGTTTTGTCTTACCAAAGTGAATTGGATAGGGAATTGAACCCAAGAAAATGGCCACGTAATCCTATGCTACTTTTCCTCTACTCAACAAGTTGTTACGTTCCGGGTGATATTGGGCTCAAACCCAGTAGGTTTGTTCAATGGTAATGATGGTGGTTGTATCAGGTTGCATCGTTCGGCCAATCAAATCGATTAAGGGCAAAGTGTAGGCCGCTTTTTGATGTTAGAGCTTCGATTTCGCCGACCGTTGTCCTAGTGCAAGCTGCCTAGACCTCCCGACTAGACATACGAGTGCTCCATTCTCACCGTGGCCACAATAACATCAGACCTGTCCAAATCCTCCCCAACCTGTGCCCTCTGCGAGTTCTTCATCTCGATACCCAATTCTCCATTGCTACCAGCATCGAGGCCTCCAGCAATGCCAGTAATAACTGCAACTGGCGGTTGTACGAGTGTCGAATGACCTGCTGCCAATATGTCGAACAGGCGATCGTCGTCTGGGCTCGTAGATTGTTTTGTTGAAACCCCGTAGTACTTGCGGCGGGCAATAGTTGCGCCATTGAGAATGCTGTCGCTGGGACGGGAAGGTCCCCGTTTGCGAGCAAGCGGTGCAAGCGTAGGGATACAGACGCATATCAGACCCATGGACACCTCAGCCTCTCTGTGATGGTTAGTGTCATATGTACGAGAAGACGCTTGAACATGTCGGGAGAAGACATACGCCCATAAGAGAATCTCGGGCTGGTTGTAGGTCACGTCTGGATTGGCGCTGATCTTTATGCGCACAATGAAGCCGATCATGCTGAACACAGGCGCCCTACATTGTATTAGATTATGATCCAGAGGCAGAAGACATTACGTGATAAATGACACCGCGGTCTCACTCACAACAATCCAACAGTAAAGATCAGTACGATTGCCATTTTCCGCTTCTTGTGCATGCGCATATTCCAAACTGCCTTGACAGGAACGAGAAGTATGATAATATCAGTAACGGTGTTGAAAAGTCCACTTATGTTCAAGAGACTTGAGACATCAATGCATGTGCCATAGATGGACTTGTTCCAGATCTTTTCCCTCGGGCTACACTCCCATATCTTGACAAGGGTCGTTGCAACGTAGAAGCCGATCAGAATCGTCATGAAAATACGTATCGTCCAGTCAAAGATTCCGCTTTTCATAGGCACGAAGACCCTGCGATAGAGGAGTAGGACTGCGAGTTTAGTGGAGAGGATAATGGGTGCATATTCGATGGATGTCGCGTTAAACCACTACCTTAATATCAGTTGAGATTCATAGCAGTGCTAAGAGCTCTGGCTGACATATATCGCTTCGTGTGCATTTGAGACAGTCATGTCCCACTCATGCACACCCCCGTGTTTATGCATCGTAGTCGTCATCAAAGCGCTAAATGTTACCAGACCTGTCTGTGACAATGTTAATATTGCGCGAAATGAAGACGAGAAGCTACAAAAATTCACCCATGAGACAAGGCAAAGCCCTGTAAACTATTAGCAATGGGCTTCATTCGACGCAGGACAGAAATAGGACGCACAGTCTTCCAATATCCATTGCTTAACGATACCGAGTCGCACATATGAGCGTAGAACGAAGACGGTCGTCGTTATGGAAAGACAGACAGATACACATAGGACGTTCCACCTGAAGAGCGAATCTGGGTGCTTGAAATTCGGGGTTACGCCCGCCGGCGGTGTTGTTGCGGGTTTGAGGTCAGAGCTCGTAGCCATATGGCCTATACGTAATGGCGCCTTGATTATCACAAAATGTGAACATCAAGGTACACGCGCTCAAATCAAAAGATGCGAGAACAAAGGCATCAAGAAGCCATATATGCAAGATCGCCAAGACCAGAGCCAAATCATTCAAGATATCTTGACTGGGAATTTGACGGGTCGCACTGGCGTTCCTGCAGGTATACACATCACAAGCCTGCCCCTTTTTGCGCCTAGGAGAAGCGTACATAGAGCCCGCATAATCCTCCTGCACGTGGTCAAGGAGGTATGAAGGTCATGTGTTGCTGGTCGGCAACTTGTTTGATGTTGTGCGCGATCAGCGGTCGATATAACCCCGTTCGCTAGGTTTTGTCCCTTTTTTGTGCGAGCCTCGCATGGGATCGAAAGCCGTCAAATGTGGTGTGATGGCACAGTAACCTTCTGCCTACAGGAGTAGGACGTCTAAGCATGAAGCATTGCATGGGTGTAGAGTCGGTGT
The DNA here is from genome assembly GCA_003073195.1 of Ramalina intermedia. Lineage (NCBI taxonomy): Eukaryota > Fungi > Ascomycota > Lecanoromycetes > Lecanorales > Ramalinaceae > Ramalina > Ramalina intermedia. Next base: position 3,212 of record PEKF01000107.1, read on the forward strand.
GTGTCAGCTTTCAAGTACTGTTCCTATAGGACGGATGGTCAGTGAATAAGGAACGCTAGAAATCAGGCTTACCGCATATGTGCCCAATGCGCCCGCTTCGCGGGTGACTAAGGGAGTGAGGCTCGTGAGGGTACACCCTTCCCGGATGTCTACCCGGTCTGCACCAAAATTTGGTGGGGAGACTGGGGGATCGGCAAAGGCTTATCCCTAATTCAGTGCGGGATGAACCGATCCTGCGATTCTAGAGGCCGATGCAGAACTATCAACGGAGTTCATGTATGTAACAGTGACAGTACTCTGCTACTCCCTCCTCCTTATCTCTTGAACTTGATTTGTTTGCGATGGGGCGACCCGCATCCACCGTGCAGCTTCCAGCGGAGTCATTGTCTCAGGCTATCTGCCGGCAGCGTCGATCGCCGATCAGCAATATTACAAAGTCGAAGCTGAGAAAAGCAATGCTTTCCTCATGTGTGCCACGTATCCCCGTTACATAGCCTAGGAAGTGCTTTTCGAAGAAGTTGGAACTCTCCTGCTTGCAGCTGCTTGCACATGATGGACGACTCTAAGCATGGTACGTTGAAAGAACGTCTATGTTGACGCGAATCACTTACTGATTGGCCTGGCGAATAAGGACAGCTGAAGACCTTCTCTGACCATTCACCGCCCCAAGAAGGTGAACCGGACTCTGACACCATGTCCAAAATCGATGAAAGGGCTTTGGTACGGAAGATCGACCTCAGACTCATTCCCATTCTATTCCTGGTATATTTAGCAGCCTTTCTCGATCGGTGAGATCACTGCTCATCTGTCGTGAACAATTATTGATGACTCTGTAGGGTTAACATCTCGAACGCCTTGACTCTAGGTCTACCGAAGGATCTCAAACTTAGAGGAGAACAGCCGAACATTGCACTTACCATCTTCTTTGTCCCTTATGTGGTCTTCGAACTGCCTTCCAATCTCATCATGAAACGTCTTAAGCCTCATGTGTGGCTTTCAGGCTGCATGTTGGCCTTTGGCATCGTGATGATGTGCCAAGGCTTCGTCCAGAGTTATAGCGGTCTGTTGGCCACGAGATTTTTCCTCGGTCTCGCAGAAGCAGGCGTCTTTCCCGGAAGCTTCTATCTGATCAGCTTCTGGTACAAACGTGAAGAGGCGCAAAGGCGTTTCACGATCTACTGGTGCTCTGTACTGACTGCGACCATGTTCGGCGGCTTGCTCGCCAGCGCAATTGCGAAGATGGATGGCATTCGCGGCTACAGTAGCTGGAGGTGGATCTTCATCCTCGAAGGGCTGGCGACAATACTGCTGAGCGTAATCTCATTCTTCCTGATATCAGACTTTCCGGAGGATGCGAGTTGGCTCAGAACGGAAGAGAGGGAATGTGTTATAGCAAGAACCGGGAATAGCTTGGGAGATCACAAGATTAGTATCCGGGATGTTGCGCTTTTCTTCACAGACATCAAGAACCTGCTCGGCGGCTTCATGTACTTCGGTAGGCCCTCACCATTCGACATGTGCGTCTCCCAGTAATCGGCGCTTACCAAGCCACAGCTATTGTTATACCTATTTACTCGTTCGCCTACTTCGCCCCGACGATCATCAAAACCCTACATTACAGCACCGTACAAACCCAACTGCATACCGTCCCACCGGTCGCCGCGGCGCTCGCTCTCTGTCTCATCACAGCCTACCTCTCCGACCGCACCTTCCTTCGCTACCCCTTCATTCTCTTCTGTGAAGCCCTCCTTATCATCGGCCTCGCCATCCTCTATACTATCCAAAATAGCTTTCACGTTCAATACGCAGCTATCTGCCTAGTCACCATGGGTGCATTTGCAGGAGGGCCTATCATAGTGTGCTGGTACGTTATGAATTTGCAAGGTCATAAGGAGCGAAGTATCGGTAGCGCCTGGATGATCGGGTTTGGAAACACCGGCGGGATCGTGGCGACCTTCAGCTTTCTGAGCAAGGATGCGCCAGCGTATCGGGTGGGTTATGCGATTTGTTTGGGTGCGACATGTCTGGGAACAGCGGCAACAATTGGGTATTTGGCTGTAGTTGCGTGGGCGAACAAGGGACAGAAAGCGGGGAGAAGGGGATATGGCAAACAATTGCTGTCGTTGTGAAGCTTGCACCACCCGCAGACTGCGTCACTGAATATAATCCTTGAAGACAGAAGATCTAAGTACTCTAATCCAATGAGACTGCATCCTCAGGCTGCTCCCCTTTGGACCCTTCCGGCTTCTTGACCACCCTTTCCTTCAAGCAACCCTGCCACGACTTCCAGTTTACACATTTGTGAACGATATCCCCATTCGGCGTCGGGTTCTATGATCTAGCACCCAAGCAAGAGGCATGATGATAGGCCCAAATTTACACATGAAGTATTGTCTTAGGTAGTCTACGCAATGCTCGTAGTGCCGCTCATACATCTCCGGGATGTCATGTCTCAGCGTCTGAACATTTGGCGATGTGTCGATGTAGTGATCTTGCCATAGATAGTGTAGATAGTGGATGGCGTGAATGCCCATGGCTTTGGCGAGGTAGCCTCCATTGGCGATGGACGATGGGTATCTGACCGGAGTTGTGAGATTGTGACGAATGCGAACAATGTCGTCGGATCTGACGCTTATTTGACCGTCTGGGTATAAACAGCTATTGACCAGGAGGCTGTATGACATGAGTTGCTTTATCAAATTCACATACATTGCATAATGCTATGCTATGACTGCTAGAGTTCCGGTGTGGTTGGAGCTTTGAAGGGGGACTTGTACCACAAAGAGTGTTTGAACCGGTATCTTCACACTCATCGTCCTTCACGCCATTAGGCGTTCAGCTTCCTCGTGCAATTATTGCTTCCTTTCGGTGACTTTCTGGAGGCGGCCAACAGCAATAGCATGCAAATTGGAATATGTCGAGCTGAAGGCCACAACATCAACTTCTGGCACTCAAAAATTGCCTACCTTCTGACATGGCGTTTCTCCTGCAACCTGATCAAGTTTGAGCCAACGAGGAGGAGCGATCTGGCGCACTGGCCGCGACCGCCAATCTGTAATCTAGTAGCTGCATGTCTACATACCAGCACTTTCCCTATCATTCATTACAATAACATTTGCCTTTTGACTCGACGCCGGGCGCTGAGTCTTTCCAGACTACTCGTGCCTGTATCGAACACTGAGCAGAAGCAACGACAGTACTTGACCTGTGCTGGCCTAACCACCAACCAAGCTTGCAAGGCGAGTCATTTAGAGTTGTGACGGCAAGTGCTTGGCTTAATCATAAATTGCGTCAGCCCCACGCCACACCTCGCCTCTTATTGCCCTGCCCGAAGCGGTGATCCCTGGAACTCGCAAAGCCAACGGCGCTCCCTCCCTCCCTCGATCCTTCATCCCGCCCAGCAGCAGCTTCTGATCCGCCAGCTTCTGCTGCTCTGCCGTTCAATCTCGATTCAGCTGAGCAGGTCTCGATTCGATGCCCCCACGGGCATCAGTAAACCCGGAAGAGGTGGATCGTAATGCACTGTACAATGAGCCGCAGCCACAGCCTTATGGTGGGAAGAGCAGGAGCTTCACAGCGGCCAATTTCGAGATGAGCAGGAAGCCTGATAGCCTAGACAGAAGGAAATCAGACAAGCCACTCAATCTTACACCAGGAACGCCCAATGGCTCCAGGAAGTCTTCCTTTGATACATCACAGCAACCGCTCCTCTCCGGGGGGCAGAAGCAGAGCAGCAGGATGGGGCAAGCTCGAAATTGGCGACATTGGAGCCCCAAGAGTCCATGGGCATGTTCCCTGCCCACTATTGCAACTGCTGTTCTTGCCATCACCCTGTTGCTCTCCATAGTTCACGCCTTTGTCACGCGACAATTGGATCCAAAGGGATGCGACATGTGCTGGTCTCGACCCATATACGTCAAATTCGACGATTTCGACACCGAGCACACGCGCTTCGCAAGCAAATATTCTCTCTACATGCTCAAAGAAGGCGACGTCGACATCGACGAAGACCCAAAGGTAAGATGGAAGAAATGCAAACTTGAGACGCATCCTTCGATGGCTGACCGTCCGCAGGTGAAAGGAGTGCCCGTTCTGTTCATACCCGGCAATGCCGGGAGCTACAAGCAGGCCAGGTGCCTCGAGTTTCAAGCCGCTACTTATTATCATAATGTGATCAAACACAATCCCGAGTCGCTCAGGAGCGGCACCACCAGCCTCGATTTCTTTACCGTCGATTTTAATGAGGACTTCTCCGCCTTCCATGGTCAGACGCTCCTGGACCAGGCAGAGTACGTCAACGATGCCGTGGCATATATTCTGTCCCTTTACCATGACTCTCGCCTTGTTCAACGTGGCAAGGAATTGCCGGACCCAAGCTCCGTCATCTTGATCGGCCATTCCATGGGCGGAGTGGTGGCTAGGGCCATGCTCACAATGCCCAATTACCAGTCGAACTCCATCAACACCATCATCACCATGTCTGCACCTCATGCAAGACCTCCCGTGTCTGTGGATTCCGATTTGGTGCATGCTTATAAGAAAATCAACGACTATTGGCGGCAAGCACACCAGCAAAAATGGGCCAACGACAACCCACTTTGGCATGTGACCCTGATCTCAATTGCTGGTGGTGGATTAGACACCGTGGTTCCATCCGATTACGCAAGTCTTGAGTCGTTGGTACCAGACACGCATGGCTTCACCGTCTTCACCTCCGGAATCCCGAATGTCTGGACTGGTGCCGACCATATCCAGACAACGTGGTGTGTGCAGCTGATGAAGGCCATCATGAGGTCAACCTTCGATGTCCTCGATGTGCATCGGCCTGGCCAGACCAAACCCCGATCGGAACGGATGCGCATTTTCAAGAAATGGTATCTGACTGGGATGGAAGGCACAATTGAAAAGGCACTTCCACAACAGGAGGCGTCGACCTTGATGCCACTTGAAAGGGAGGCCAGCTCGTTATTGAAGCCTGGCCAGCGTCTTGCGCTCCGTGAGCTGGGTCAACATCATCATGGGCTCAAAGCATACATGATGCCGATTCCAGCACATGACCCCCTATCGTCCACTACATTCACCCTCCTGTCAGATCAGTCTGTATTTCGAAATAGTGAGATCCTTGAGGTTCTCCTGTGCAGCACAATATCCCCCCAGCCAGGTCAATCGCTGAATCGCATTTCCACGAGCGTGGATTTCAGTGGAGGAGCTCCTGGCTCCCCCAGATTGGCGTGCAAAAGCGCAAGCCAAGACATCATCGCCTTACCAGCATCTACACGGCTCTCGAGCTTTCCCTTTGAGAAGAACCCCCCGATGTCTTATCTTCAATACGACATAAGCGATCTGGAAGACTATAGATACGTGGCAATTGTCGACAAAGCAACAGAGCATCAAATGGGCTGGCTTCTGGCTGAGTTCTCCAGTGAATCGAAATCGAGCACTGTAGTGAATCTCGGCCTTCAAAGACTACTCAGCTTTGGTCTTCGACATAAGCTACCTGCTGATCGGCCATTGGTTTCGACCGTTCACATTCCCGCCCTGCACTCGAGTCTTTTGGCTTTCAATTTGCGTCTTGGCCCTCAGACTTGTGGCGATGAAGCTGAACTCTTCACCCCACTTCTCCGACAATACCTCGAAGAACCTCATGAATCCAAGTACTTTGTGAACGTCAAGAACGCCAATATCAGTCTCCATGGTGTTGCCCCTTTCATGCCTCCGCCGATGCGGGCACAATCAAAGGCCAACCACGTCTCACTTCAAATGTGGTCAGATCCTACATGCGATTCGTCCGTCAACATGTCACTTGACGTCGACATTGCTGGTAGCCTAGGCAAACTGGTAATGCGATATCGACTGGTCTTCGCTGCATTCCCCTTGCTCGTCGTGGCTCTGGTGTTACGAAAGCAATTCACTCTGTACGACGAGACGGGAATATTCATCACCTTCGCCGAGGCTATGGATTTTTGCTTGCGGTCGTCAATCCCCGTACTCGTGCTGGCCTTGAGCCTTTTGGCGATATCAATGTCCGCCCCTGACTATCTTCCCTCAGCTGTCCAAACGAGGGGCCTCTTCGGTAGCGGAAGCAACAGCACCGAGTCTGTGGTTGACTTCACCAAAAATGATCTCCTGCTTGGCTCGCAAGATCAGATTTTCTGGGTCCTCGTTCCTCTGTTCAGCCTACTTAGCGTTGGCGTTTGTGTGATTGTCAATTATGCCACTCTTGGCTTGACATACCTCTTCTACCTACCCTATAATTACTTAATACTACGACCAGCCTGGGCCAAGATGGAGGACATCAGGTCTGCATCCCTTGATCCCCGTGATTCCTCATGTGTTGGCTGACGCAAGGATAGTGGACGATCTATTGGCCCTACCTTCTCTCCTAGCTCTCCTCGAAGGCGACTCATCACAACCTGTGTATTGCTAATCTTCGTTTCGACCCTCATACCTTATCAGTTCGCATTCCTAGACGCCGTTCTGGTACAGCTACTGACGTGTACGCGGGCTTTGCGGCTCGCGAAAAGTTCGGTAAGTCATCTGGGAATCTTGGTTGATGAGGTTAACTGAACATGGAGCAGAGCTCAATGGCCTACCACAACTTCTATAATTACTCCCACTCCATCCTTGTACTAATGCTCTGGGTCCTCCCCATCAACATCCCCGTCCTCGTCGTCTGGATCCACAACCTCGCCGTCCACTGGCTGACCCCCTTCTCCTCGCACCACAACATCATTTCCATCATGCCCTACCTCATCCTCGTGGAAACGCTCACCTCTGGGAGAATGATACCTCAACTGCACGCCAGCGCGGCCAGATACGTGACCAATATCGCGTTCTTCGGCTTGGCCGTGTATGCCGCCGTGTACGGCGTTAGCTATGCATACATGCTGCATCATTTCGTCAACGGGGTCTTCGCCTGGCTGGTGGCGATCCACATCTGGGGGAGCGGAGGGGTCGATCTCAAGGGGATGAAGGAGATCTTGGAAGGTGGCGATGGCGAGGGGGATACCAAGAAGCAGCCGTGAGAATCACTGCCGAGCGGCAGAAGGGGGGGTTGGGGGCGTTTTAGGCGGCAAAGGGGATCGGCCATGATAGGAGCTTATACCCTGTGAAGAGCAGAGATCTGATTCTTGTATATATATTGCGATTTTTGGTACCTAGTGGTCCGTAAGTGTTGGCCCAAAGGCAATGACAACCCGGTTTGTACAGTAGCAGGGGAAGCCGTGGCTTCGGCAGCGGATGAACCGAATTCTATATTGATACCATGGTTTTGGAACGGTGTTCGACCAGTCTGACGACCAGTTGCCTAGTATTTGACTACCCTGCCCAAGCACTCTGCTGTAGCAGAGATAGGCGTGCATAGAATGAGAGGCTTTGAAAGCAGACTATTCATGAAGATGCTGACTCGAAGCAAATCCGCAGAGAAGTGAGCAAGCTCATCCTTTCGGACAGTCTAATGCGCCCTGTCGTGTCGTCTTGATCCATTATCGCGCCTGTCCTCCTGCGCCTTGTATCCCTTCCCTTTCCCATTTCATGATTCCGAATTCCTGCTCGATCGTGACGCCAAACCCCTGAACCAACCAGTCACTCCACCTCCCCCACTCGAATTCGAGGGCGCTCGGTCCCTCCCGGTCGTATCGTTGCCACGAGAACTTGATTGCCGTGAAGAGTGATGTCGGCGAGGGTTACGCGATGAGGATGCTGATGCGGATGATGACGATGAGACCGGCTGGAGTGGTGGTTGCGGAGGCAGTTGCACATATGACTGCGGCTCCGGATAGGTGGGATAACCCCCGGGCACGTACGGCTGCTGCATGCCCGGCTGTGTGAAGGGGCTTTGCGGGTGGGAGAGAGGCTGCATCTGCGGTTGCATCTGCGGGGGCATCGGGGGCATGCGGACGGCATTGAGCATGCCCGGGTGCGGACGGAAACCGAATGGGTTGGTGGATGTCAATCCCGGCTGGGGTGTGGTGGGGGAGGAGCCGGCGGGCGTGGTGGGATGGCGTGGTATGGGTCGTTCGCTATTGTTGGTGTTGCTGCTGCTGCTGCCGCTGCCGCCGGGGCCGTTGGGAGCGCCTGGGCCGGCAGGCGTGATGCTTTGGCGGCAGTGCGGGCAGGTGTCATGTTCCTTCAGCCAGATGCCGACGCAAAGCTCGTGGAACCAGTGTTTGCATGGAAGGAAGGTCACCTCATCCCCGAGCTCGACGTTCTCCATGCAGACGGAGCATTCCGCTTTACCATCAGAGCCCATCATAGTCTTGTCGACACGCTTCTTGGGAAGAGCTGCTATTGCGGCCGCAGATGCCGGACCGGGTGCAGATGACCCGCCGTTCTGCTCCATCATCTGACTAACGATACGGTCAAGAGCTTCCGGGGTCATAGCAACGTCGCCGTGGACGGCATTGGCGGGGTCCGCCAAGCTCCTCAGGAATTCCAAGGGACCGAAAACGTGTGGTGTTCCTCCAGCTTCTTGATGACCCGCTGCTGGTCCCCGCTCCGCCGCATTGTTGTGGTGAATCTGGGCGAAGAAGGCCTGCATCATGGCTTGGATGCTTGCTGCCGGGTCGCTGGCATTGCCATTGCCACGAGGGAAATCCTGGGGAAAGATACGCTCTTCGGCGCTCCATGTATTGCGACCTGCTCCAGCATGAGGGTCAGGCCAAGCACCGTGGAAGCTTCTCCGATATCGAGAGCCTTGATTGGGGGAATGTGGTGGGGACAAAGGTGAATGAGGTGGACCGAAGAGGGTCGGGTTGCTGAAGCGAGTGTTTCCCGTGAAAACGGTGGCCCTAGCCTGTGGAGGTCCGCCAGGGCGACTCTGGTTGTTTGCACCTTGCATGAAGCCTCCTAAGGCTTGGAAGAAAGTGCCGAAGACCTCGTCAGCTGGAGTTCGGGCAGGCCTCTGGCCACCTCTTGAGCCGCCGGTCCGAACGGACAACCGTTCGAGATAAACACCGGGTGCTGGACTGAATGACTCGTGATGAATATCCTCATGATCCGGGTCTGGAGGATCTTCCCAGGGATAGTGGTTGTTCATTGGATTTGGGGTCTGAGGATGTGAGGGCATTGATGGCGAGCCAAATCGATCATAGTCGGGGAAGCTTGGAAACTCTTCTGATCGCGGGTCGTTGTCGGGAGTGATCTGGGGAGTCACGAAATCAGTAAGAATGCCTTGAGTGGCAAAGATGCTAAGGCGTACAATCTCTACAGCTTCGCCTTGACATTGAGGACACCTGAGACCATGCTCATCGTTGAACCACTCGTTATGGCAAGCATGGCACAATACCATTTCTCGCTCTCGCGGAATTGCTGTCGAATGAGACGACATGCCGATAAGGGTTTTTTTTGCGCTTTGGTGATATGTGACGAAGAGAAGGAAGGCGAAGTTAGAGCATTGGAAGGCGGCTCTTTCTTAGCTGTAAACGCCGTGAAAGATAGCTTGGCCTGATAGATAGAGAAGGAGTCAGATGCTTATATACAGCTTAATTGTTGTGACTTGCACATACTTTGAGTGAAGGTCAAAATGGGGAATAGTAGGTTGAAGGGAGTGAAGAAGACGTCGTGTTCGGAGCCGGATGTAGGTAAGCAATTATGACTTGCATAGAAGCCTCTTGCACCCTAAGTTTCAGATGATCCGCCTACCCTAAGGCACAGTGCTCCCGGGCGTAGAGCGCGGGCGTGGCGTGGCGTTTGCGGCTCTTTGAAACCGAGCTTAATTCCTCATCTCTTGTCCTCATGTGTTAGGGATGCAGACTATCCAAGACTGGTGTTATGTACAGCGTTGGAGTGCAGGGGAAGGTGTTTAGTCTAGGTGCATCGCACTGACCCGAACGTGATTGAAAAGCTCGAGCCTAATGCCTTGTTTCTTCGGTCTTCTGACGGTTTCGACAAAGGGCAAACTCCACTCCTAGCCCGAAAAGGGACTCCACAGCTACCTCGAGCGATGACATCCGTCTGCTACTCTACTGCAGGAGACGCATGATTCTTGAATGCACACACTGGATAATTACAAACATAGTAAGTAGCGGTCTCCGTAAAAACAGGCTTTTCTCCCTGTCCTGTCCACCCGAACTCCCTTGCAATACCGGCGCCTTCCCAGCCCTCTCTATTGTCATCTCCGCTTTGCTCCCTTGAATAACATGCCTCCTACAATACCCGCCGCAACCGCCAGGCCGCCGACGATGGCAACACCAACCATCCCCTCCCTGGCTACCTTGTCATCAATCAAGCCCCTGAGACTTCCTGCCTGCATATTGGCCGGCTCATGATCCAACAGGATATCGTTGTACCGTCGGGCCTCGGCATAGTTCCCTAGCTTGTAATTGCCCAAAGCTAAGTAGTAAAGACATTCTCTTCTTCGCTCTGGTGCAGTGCGGGTTATCTCTGAGAGAAGTCGAACACCTTCTTGTTGATCGTTCCGGGAGGCGGATTTGATGAGACCCTGTGCATATCAGTCAAAAGCGCTTCTAGATGACGAAAGTCTTTATCGTCGCATTCACGGGGCTCGCTTGCGTACCCATGCATAGTTAAATTTGGTTTGTATGCCCACGTAGTGGCCTTCTTTTTGATACTGGGCCCGAAGGACCTGCAATTCGTCCGCTTTCAGAGGGCTGACAGTCTTTGAGTCAGATTGATTGGATCTGCATCACGACAACATGCTGATGACTGACCTATCTGCATCTGCAGCGTCTGGTAACCAATGAGCCATGTTAGCAGCTGGATGGATGAGCAAGGCACGTAGGAAGTACGAAGACTTACAGGGCAGCTCTGCCCCCATTCTGCCTAGGTATAGATTCAAAATACGACGCGTCTCACGTTGTGTCGCAATGAGAGTAGGGAGGTCGGAAATGGGCAAATAATAATAGGTAGGATGGCCAGGCAGTCAAGTGTTTAGGTTCCAGATTAGAGCAGAGGGATGACGTTGTTGCGCGTGTCTAAGCCGCGTGGTGTGGCGGTGCACGCTTATGCTAGCTGCGGAGGCGCTGGCGATCATTGTTTACTCTTTGAGAACCAACAGTTGTCATTTCTTGCCTCTGAGTTCTGCCTCGCATACTGCTTGTGGAACTCATTTCATGCGTTTGACGAGTCGCTAGGTCATTACAGAAAGTGCATCAGACCTTGCGCCAATTCTATTTATCGGCAGTCAAGGAGCCTTACAACCATCATGTTGCTCGACGAAGATCCCGCTGAAGTGAGTTTTGCGTACCCCAACACGACTGGACTCATCACTGACGGATAACAAGCTCATACAAGTCACGTTAGCGCATTTTAACACACAGCCGGACAAGGTTGCGATAGGGAGAATACATGAATCACTGTCGAGCCTGCAGCAAGCTCGTCAATTGCGTATTGGTGAAGCCGAGACTTCATTGCGGAGTAGGCACTCCGTATGCCCTTCGAACATCGCCTATGAAGCTTATCAGAAATATAGAACTTTCACGCAATTTAGCCACAATGTCACAGCAGCATAGCGAGACCACGGCGGCGGATAACAGCATGGATCATGCTTCGCACATTGTCGAGCTTGACACAAAGAAATTTCGCATAGCAAAAGCGACCTCGGATCTAGAAATCGAGGGCGAAAGGCTGGAAAATGAGCTGGAGACGTTGAAGAACCGATTGCATGATCTTGACGTGCAGGGAGTTGAAGGTGATGAGGCTGCAAGAGCACGGCGAGAGATGGACGATCCTACGATGTAAGACTTGCCAACTGGAAAGCAAAGCAGTGATGCTAATGCCTGACTAGATTGAAGCTGAAAGTGTATCGCTCGCTGGGAATTGATGTCGAGGCAGATGGCGCAGGCAATTACAGCAAAGCGGTTATACGCAATAGTGCAAGAGGGGAAGTCCATGTGGTCAACATCGATCCGAAGTTCTCCAGATACTGGTACTCGAATTATTTTTGGCAGAAAATGCAATGACGGTGGAATGTGTACGTTGAGCGATATGCTTGGTTTGTTAGGATAGGCATCGGCGTTGGAGGCGCTCGTGAAATCGAAGCATAATGTGGTCAAATCTGATCCCCCTAACAGCACCGAGCTTGTCCAGACCCTACTTCGACCTAAATTCAGGACAAGGAAGGATCGGGCGCTCTAGGCTGGTGGCAGAAGATTGTGGCCTGGATTGCAGAACAGTAATTGAGAATTATGAAGATATGTGGAGACAGAAGAGTGCAAAGCATTTGTGTCCTGGTCAAAATCGCCCTTGACACAAGCATTCTCGTAAAGTCATTGGTAGTTGGCGAACCTAAGAAGTCGACGACAGGAGCGGGAAAGGTGGACCCTAAAGAGGAGCCGCACCCCGGAGAAGTACTCCCGGAGGACCCTGGCCTATTGTGACAAAGCTTTTCGGTTGAAGTCTTGAAGCTTTTGCGTCAGGTCCCATATATCAGTAGGCATGCCTCGACATAGGCCACCTACGTCGGGCTATGCTCGAATAGCCCAGGCAGACGAGGACTCTGCCTACCTTGACGATTCTGACGACGATGATCCTCACCGCGCTCCCCGCACCCTTTCGAGTCCATCCGCTCCTCGATACGCCCCTATCCAACCACAGCCTCATGGCCAAATGCATGCGGATCCCCCTCAGTCCCATCCTAGACATTCGCGAAGATCGAGTACAGGTCGACGGCGGTTAAGGAGAAGCTCTTCCGGGGTGGACATTAAAGCTATCAACGCACGATTTGAACGATGGGCCGAGGAAATAGCATCCAAATTCAAGATCAACAGGGTCAAGGGCAAGACACAAGAGGAGGAGCAGCTCGAAATCAAACACACCGTCTTCCAAGCTCCCGAGGGTCTACGACCTGCCAGTGCGGAGACTCTTGCCTCAGATCTGGCCGAGGGTCAGGGTGACCGCATGACCAAGATTGGCTTCGATGATGTCGTCGAGAGTGTCAAAGTGGCCATTGAGCTGGGTGTACACCCAAAGATGATATCGCAAGGGAGCTCAGGCAGCTACTTTGCGCGCAATACCGACGGCAAGGTCGTTGGTGTATTCAAGCCCAAGGACGAAGAACCGTACGCTTCACGCAATCCTAAATGGACCAAATGGATACACCGTAATCTGTTTCCATGTTTCTTTGGTCGAGCATGTTTGATACCCAACCTTTCTTATGTTTCGGAAGCGGCGGCGTATGTATTGGACACCAGGCTGCGGACTAATCTAGTTCCTTACACGGACATTGTATACCTCTCATCCAAAAGCTTCTACTATGATTTTTGGGACAGGGCAGCTTATTATAGAAACCGGAAACCCCTGCCATCCAAAGTTGGGAGCTTTCAAGTGTTCCTGAAAGGATTCAAGGACGCAAACCTCTTCTTACGGGACAATCCATGGCCTGATCAAATGAATTCTGGATTTCGGCCAGAAGATGCTCCTCGGTGGAGGAAGAAGCCCTGGACAGAGACGTGTAGGCCGGGCAGTGCTGCTTCGGGTGAGGAACAAGATGTACAGCATGACGCACGGTCAATGACGGGAAATGATGGCCCAGAATCGCAAAGCACTAGGTTCGCTTGGACCGATGGTATCAAGCAGAAATTTCGGGAAGAGCTGGAGAAGCTCGTAATCTTGGACTACATTATGAGAAATACAGACCGTGGTCTCGACAATTGGATGGTCAGGGTGAACGAGGAGACCGAAGAGGTGTCTATAGTCGCAGAACCTCCGCAACTGAATGGTGACTTGGACGACCCTCCGGAACCAATGAAGAGGCAGGAGGGCAGCGGCTCTAGGAGAGCAGGCGATTCCCCTTACAAAAGACAGGAGGCCATGTCAGCCAATCACAGGTCGGGAACGCCTCTCAACAAAGACGACTCGAAAAAGTCCATATCTCTAGGGGCGATCGATAACAGTCTTTCATGGCCATGGAAGCATCCTGATGCTGTAAGGCGCTCCAGAGCATTCACTTGACAAGACTGATAGATTTTTAGTGGCGGAGCTTCCCCTTTGGCTGGCTGTTCTTGCCAGTCTCACTCATTGGAGAGCCATTTTCACAAAAGACGCGCGATCACTTTCTACCGTTATTAACCTCCACGCAATGGTGGAGCGAAACGCAGCTATCCTTGCGTAAAGTATTTAGCCAGGATTCGGACTTTAAAGAACGGATGTTCGCGCGACAAATCTCAGTCATGAAAGGCCAGGCGTGGAACGTCGTTGAGACGCTTAAGACTCCGGACCACGGACCCCTGGAGTTGACAAGGCGGACGCGAGTGTGCGTCTGGGATGACTTGGTAGACATACCAGTCGCAATACCTTTGAGAGTACCTTCGGCCGAAATGCGCCGGCGGAGAGACAAAGACATTAGGAGGAGCGTGGAGCAGGAAGAAATGGATATCAGCGCGGCAAACGCTACCTCGTCACAGCCCCAAACAGATCTACTAGGATCACCCATTACTGATCTACCCAATCCCAACCGTTTTGATCTGTCGAGGAACAATAGCACTTCCGACCTTGGACAATTGCTTGGCCCTGACTCCCCAGCCACCATTGACGGGCCGTCCTTGGATCGCAAGATGGAGTTGGAAGACACCAAAGCGATGCATAACGCAACAAGACCCAACGCGCTCAGATCAAAGACAAGGCTGAGCTATGAAGACAGTAAAAGGAGTGGGCGCCGACGGTACTCAGCTTCAGGCCGTCACGGCAACATGTTCTTGAATGATGTTGACGATCTAGAAGGTGATTTGGGATATTCAGCCGCCCAAGGTATGGAAGGGCATCAACGAAAAGTGATTGTAGAGCGCCTCGAGACGGTGAAGAGCAAGAATCCAGTCTTCACCTGGTGTTAGGTACAGCTATGCATTGAAGTAGGCCAAGATAGCAACCAAAACCTTGTGAGGGATAACATGTATTCTAGTGGGCTTCCTGGTACTGATCCTGATGCCACTCAGGGTTTCCTTCGATTTTGAACCAAAGGAATGAACCAGAAGATCAAAAGCTTCAGATATTGTGCACCCCGGCCGCTGCACTATTCCAGGAGGCGATTGGCGAAAAGACAAAGTGAATTACTTCGCTCTTCGACTCCGGGTGGAGCCAGATGCTTGTCATAAGGCTTGGCCTCTTCAGGAGGCGGGTTCGGGTTCTGCCGGCCCGCCTCGGCTCCAAAAAATGTCGCGATGACGCGGTTACTAATGCAATTCAATGCAGCCTCAAAATCATATCAGACTCTTCGCTGAGCGGTCTCTAGGGTGTTGGAAATCTTTCTCCGGGACGTTATCCTGAAGTCGTGACACTTGAATGCTTTATATACAAGATTCTGCGATTACCCGATCAACACTTGCTTGCTCCGGAAAGACCCGCAGATACCAGCCTTTGATCGATTCACTCTGAGCATGTGACCCCAGCCCACCTTTTTTGCATAATGAACCCAAAATCTCAACTGATAGAGCTCTCTACTTTCTCGCTACATCAACCACGATGAAATGAGCTCCACCTTCCTATCCCACGAGCCATCCCGCCCCACGCCTATCATGGCAACTAGTAATAGTGCCAATCATCACTATGGCTCCGCTGCATCTCTCATGGATCCAAAGATCATGAGAAAGCAGATGGCGAAAGGTACTCTTTCATTCCCTCAAGACATCTTCACATCTTCTTCACGACCAGACACCGCTCCAACTGAGCTTTCTCCCTCATCCTCTGTCATTTTTCTTTTTGCTCGTGAACGTGATCCGCCATGTTCGAAAGAAGACGCTCACACCGCCCTTGAAGGCCAATCAAAAATTGCAGAGTCGTCTCACACACACCAAACCCCCCCTCCTTCCACAAATGCGCGTCAGTTACTAGACCCTAAAGGATACAAGACGGTACAAGCGAATCGCGACCAACAATCTGAAAACAGTGCTGCCGATCCGCCATCGCCACACCCTCAATCCAATAACCATCATGTCAACGGCGTCAAGCACGAAGCGCCAAAGCGTGAACTGGAAGGTGAGGGCGGCATGGGCAATTTTATTGAGCAGCTTCATGGCGTCTCTGGCCGTGAGGAACGGCCAGTGAAGAAACAAAAGGTCGAGAAGACCGAAGAATTGGACGAGGATACAAAAGGCTCATTCATTGGAGGTGGTGAGGGCGGAGAACTCAGCAATTACGTCAAGGAGAAGAAGGCGGAAGGTCAGGCAGATCCGACGAGTGTAGTGGATCTTACTCAGGGTAAGCCTCTGTCCCTGTCTTCCCCAGTCTCGAAAACGTTATTCAACAGCACAATTGACATCTTCCAGGAGACGACGGAGACGAGGTGGTCGTCGTCAGTGATAGCAATAATCGTGAAGTCTGCTATGGACGTATCGACGCCACTAAGGTCAATGCGCACTCCATCCCCACTCCCAGCAGCAAGAGTGGGATGCACCCCAATTCCTGGCCCACCATGAAACTCTCGCTGAAGAGGTTCCCGGGCAAAGATCACATCATACGCGTTCTGGATCCAGCGGGGAAAGACTTCGGTAACGTCGACGTCCGTACTTCCGTGGGACTTGCCAGGATCATGGACAACAGGCACCCCAAATTCCGCACCCAAGCAAGATTGCCAGCTCGAAGGAAGAGGCATGATGAGTACCCGGGTCATGAATGCTCACAGTATATTGATATGTATATCAAGTGGGTTGGCAATTAGCTACATGCATCGACCTGAAATTTGCTGATCCGCTTGTAGTCTCTATGGACCAAAAAAGTCGGCTGATTCAGTCGGCAGATGGCTTAGTCAAAGACAGATATTCTTGCGCACGCCATTCAGCTATGACGCAGGTGTAGAGTTGTGCAATCCGCATGCACCCATACAGACCGCTCCTCGTACGAATGATTCCAGGAACGCATCATCAGCACCCACCTATACTCCTGGTTATGTCACTCGTACGGTGGAAGAGGTTCGCAGCCAAGTCATTACGATGTTCGACTCCTTGGAAAAATCAGAGGGTCTGCCCGAGGTTGAGGCCGACCCTCGAATCACCACGGAACTTCTGGCCCATCAAAAGCAAGCCTTGTTCTTCCTGCAGAAGAAGGAGGCTGAACGGGTATTCGGCGAAAAGGACGAAGACAACAATTCGCTGTGGAGACTGCGCTATGGAGCAAGCGGGCAAAAGACTTATTACAATGTCATAACTGGAAACGAAGAACGCGTGAAGCCGCCGGAGGTCCTTGGAGGCATTTTAGCTGACATGATGGGTCTTGGGAAGACATTGAGTATTCTAGCGCTCATCGTCGGCAGCCGCAAAGAGTCAAAGGAATGGGCTCGACGTGGCTTGTCAGCGGATGGCGATAAGGTCCTATCGCGTAATTCGAAGACCACACTGCTGGTGGCACCACTCAGCACAGTGGCCAATTGGGAAGACCAAATCACTACCCACATCAGGCCGAATACGCTCAACTATTACGTCTATCATGGGGGCAACCGGCTCAAAGATGTCGATAAGCTGGCAGCATACGATGTCATCATCACAACTTACTCAATTGTCTCGAGTGATTTCTTGGGACGTGGCAACAAGGCGAACGACAGCAATCCACTCTTTCGTACACATTTCTTCCGCATCGTACTTGATGAAGCTCACATGATCCGGGAGCAATCAACAAGACAGTCGCAGGCTATCTGTGCTCTATCCGCTCAGCGCCGTTGGGCTGTTACTGGAACACCGGTACAGAACCGACTCGACGATCTCGGTGCTTTAATCAAATTTCTTCGCATCAAACCTTTCAGCGATAAGGGTGGCTTCGCTCAATTCATCCTGTCCCCCTTCAAGAATGCAGACCCCGAGATCCTCCCGAAGCTTCGACTCTTGGTGGACAGCTTCACCCTTCGTCGCCTCAAAGACCGCATTGATCTACCTGGCCGTCACGAAGCAATCACCAGGCTTCAATTCTCTGATGACGAGTCTCGCTTATACCAGTGGTTCGCTAAGGATTCCCAAAGCAAACTCAGAATCATTGCAAATGATCAGCTCAAAAGTCTTGGTGGAAAGACGTATGCGCACATTCTTCGAGCTATCATGCGTCTCCGTCTTATCTGTGCCCACGGTCGAGAACTTCTCAGCGAGGATGATCTCAAGATTACCGAAGGTCTAAGCCGAGACAACGCAATCGATCTGGACGATGACGATGTTGTTGAAACCCCCGCCCTAAGCCCACGACAAGCGTATGAGATGCTCATGCTGGCAAAGGAAACGGGCACAGACAATTGCATCGCATGCACGAAAACCCTCGAAGCTCGGGATAACGAAGATCAAAACGGCCATGAGACCATTGGCTGTATGCTGCCTTGCTATCAACTACTTTGCTGCGACTGCATGGAGACGGTGAAAGCCTCTTTGGTGCAGGCTACCTCAAACGATCATTTTAGATGTCCCTTCTGCAACATGACGGTGCGCACTTCTTTCTTCGAGCTGACAAAGGAAGGCATTGAGGAAGCCGAGGAGGCACGAGTCATTGCTCGTCAGAACCCGAGGCAGGCAAAGGTATTGGGTCGCTATGGCGGTCCACATACCAAAGTGAAAGCCTTGCTCGAAGGGTTGCAAGAATCAGCCAAAGAGAGTGAGAGCCTGCCGAAAGGAGAGCAACCGATCAAGAGCGTGGTGTTTTCCGGCTGGACCGCAAACCTCGACTTGATCCAGATTGCGCTCGAAGAACACAACATCAAATTCGCTCGACTCGATGGGAAGATGTCTCGACGGAACCGCAATGCTGCCCTGGAGGCGTTCAAGGAGGATCCTGAGACCTGCGTCATCCTTATCTCCATCATGGCTGGTGGACTTGGTCTCAACCTCACCACCGGATCCAAGGTTTACGTTATGGAGCCTCAATTTAACCCTGCTGCCGAAGCCCAAGCGATTGATCGCGTGCACCGCTTGGGCCAGAAGAGGGAAGTCTTCATCTACCGATATATCATGCATGATAGCTTCGAAGAGAAGATGCTCGATCTACAAGAGAAGAAAAAGAATCTTGCCGATCTCAGCATGAATCACGGCAAGCTCGACAAAGCAGAGGCGGCGAGGAAAAAGCTGGATGATCTGAGAAGCCTCTTCAGATGAGACTTGAGGATATCCTGTCAGATATTCGGAAGCGACTGCAAAGAGGATGACAAGAGCGACAATATAAGAGGTGCATTCAGGACGGTCTTCTTCAGCTTCTTCAGGAATTGCATCAATTATTTTACAGCATGCATTTTGATTTTACGCACTCTACGACCTACGGAGCGTGTCACTACTGGATGAATCGGAAAGACATGCAAAGGCGCAGACAGGGGGACAACTCATCATAACGGCCTAACAGCGAATAGAGACGAAATGCACAATGAACGGCGTTGAACATTGGCGCGGAAATCACAGGGTGATGAAAATGAGGCATATTCGATATACCCCCTTTAGCTAGAGCAACAGCAAAAAATCAGTTGGAACTTAGAAAATGAAACCCGAAACCCCCCCTTCCATCAGATCTATCATAGACCTACAATCCCAAATCCCATCATCATCATCATCATCATCATCATCTCCTCACCGAACAAATCAACCCCTCCACCCTCCCCACCCACTCCCCCCTCTCCCCTTCCACCCTTTCCCTCTCCGCAATCGCCCCCTGCAACTCCCCCTCCAAGTCCCTGATCCTATCTTCCTGCTCCCCCCGCCCCCTCCCCACGCCCACGATCCCACGCACCAGCTCCTCGATCTGGCGCGTCTTGATCACGAGATCCTGCGCCAGCTCCCGCTGCGCGGCCGCGAACGTGGCGGGCGAGTCCGGGCGCTGCTCCGGGTCCAAGTCGGTGATCTTGAAGGTCGGTTGCGCGTCCTGTTGCTGCTGTTGCTGCTGTTGCTGTTGCTGTGGGTCGGCTGGTGGTGGTGGTGGGCCCGCCGGGGGGGAATGCTGCGCCATCGTCACCGTTGTCGTCGGCGCGGCGGGAGGTTGGCCGTTGGGTAGGGCGGGGGAGGCTGCTGCTGCTGCTGCTGCTGATGATGAGACGTTGGCGAAGGAGGTGGTGGTGGTGGTGGTGTGGTTGTTCTGCTGCTGCTCCTGTTGCTGAGGGGGCGCATTGTTGGGGATGGTGGAGGGGGGCAGCGGGGAGGTCGAGTGGTGCGTCGAGATGTAGCGGAGCGAGGCGTAGAGTTGTGTGTTGAGCTATAGGGAACATGGGGTGTTGTGAGTATAATCGCCCAGTAGCAGGATGGGATGGGGTTGATTGGTGTTTTGGGGGGGTTCATCAAGATCATGGGGGGAGCTGGAGAGGAGTGGGCGCATACTTGATCTAGGCGGTCCTGCAGTTGGGTTATGATATCTGCCATGTTGGTATTGACCATGTCCCAATTGTATACCGTAGAGGTTGCAGGCGGGACGTTCACAGTCAAGACAGTGAATGCTTTGGTTAGCGGCTATGTGGTGGGCCAATGAGCGTTTTGGGGGACGAATGCCCCCTTTAACGGACCCCCGTTTAATGTCTTCGATCAAAAGGTCGAATAAGACTGCACGACTATTTTACTTTCGTCTTCAGGGCCTGTAGAGCATGTAGAGCTCAGGCGATCTTGACGCCGGACACTTGAATTTGTATGATTTGAGAGGCCTTGTTTTTGACGGGTCATGATGCTCTACATACTTCGGATTGAAAATCCTGCCAGGTATCCACTTTCATGGATCTTCCTTTTCACATAGGGTGGTATCAGTAGGAGGCAGCTCGACCTCTTCAACGTTCGTCTTCTTGACCGCTGCCAATGCTTTCTCGCCTTCCTCGGTGCACAGATCTCTCATAGCCCCTGCCGCAGCCCCAACACCATGTGCGACAGCCATGGTGACTTGTTTCAAACTCATCCCTGCGTCGCCAGCCACAAAACAGCCTTTCACAGATGTTGACCCGAATGGCTCATTGCGGGTAATGAAGCTCCCAAGCGGATCTTTTGATATCTCTACACCCAGGCCATCGACAAGCATCTTCTCGCCCACACTCACTGTGGGCGGCTTATCAGCAATAAACGCCACGCGCTTCTTTGTCCCGTCCTCCAAACAAACATCGAGCCCGATGTCGGGTGCTTTTGCCCGTTGGTAGGCTTCAATCTTCCGGCTCTCGAACTTGATGCCCAATGATTCTGCAGCCTTTTTGGCGTCCTGTAGAGGAGCGTCGTCCTGGGGGAGATCGCCGTTGGTGAAGACGGTCACGTCGGCCTTGTCGCCTCCACCGAGGTTACGCATCATGGTGGCGTGTGCGAGGTGCATTGGCGAAGGGAAGCCGATGGCTCCAAACGGCAGGTGTGCTCGCTCCCGCCCGTCACAGATCAGACATTGATATCTTAGATCCATTGTCAGCAGGTGCATCATTGTGGATCTACAATGGGTGTCAGTACTTACATATTATCTGGCCAATTCTCGGCATAGCCAGGGACATCGGGAAACACGTCCTTGCTCCCCATGGCCAGGACCAACTTCTTGCCCGACCAGGTCTGACCTCCCTTGGCCTCGACCTTGAAGCCTTCATAAGCTCCCGACAACGCCGCACGCCCGACTTTCACAATCTCGGCATCTTGAAATTGGATGTCATCGCCATAGGCCTCAATCTGTCTTCGGCTTTCCTTGCGATAATCTGATGGATCCCACTTGTCGTGGCCCAGGACACCGTGCATCTCGTGGATGCCATCGTTGCGGTAGGACCCGTTCGAGATGACCAGAGCGGTACGCTTGACCCGAGCGAGAACGAGAGCGGTCGATAGGCCGGCGGGGCCTGCGCCGAGAATCAAGACATCAAACGGATTGATTGTCATGATACGGAAAACTTCACGTGACAGGCTCTTTTTCAGGGGTGACCAGGAATTAACAGGAAGTTGGAAAAGATATTTTCAACCAAGTGCAACGGATACTGAAGGCGAAATCTATCGACTTTGGATAGCAAGGCCGTCCTCCGTAGGTGCCTTGGGCATTTTATGGTGATTTCCCTTCGCACCAGATGACTCCCTCCTCTTTTCCGAAATCTCTCCGGAATGTCAGAACTAGCCACGAACCAATCTCTCCGAGTTGGAATTTTGTCATCGGATTAGAATGAAAGTACTTGACCAGTATGACCTACGCGAAATGGTCATCTTATACCTCCATGTTCTCCAGCGTGCCAGCTTGACCTTGCCAAGTGGATAGCCTCACAAGATATTGATCAAGAGAAAAAGCTCAATCTTCAATGGGTATGTAGCGTCGAATGCGGACCCAAAGTCACAGCTTTTTCAATGCCTCCAGACTCCGCGCTATGTACATGGGTATCATTGCAGATTTTACCTTTCAAAAATGAAATTGTCACACAAGACTTTGAGTCACAATATGAAAAGTGCTCTCGTCACTTGGGCAGGCTTACTTCCAGTGCCTGGATCCATCTAGTTCCTCTGGCACACTTGAGCTGCCTTCTCCGCCTTCGTCCTCGCTGGGCTCTTCTACTGCACTTTGGAGCGAAGCTGGCTTCACATCTCGAGGATCAAATCCTCCTCGGATATCTTCGCCCTCTGCGTCATCGCTATAAGTGCGCCTAGTGGAGAGATGAGCAAGATTGAAACGGACGGTGCAGAGGGCCTGCTGCTTACACGAAATGCTTTGGCTCAGCCTCGTTCCAAGCGGAGCCTCCCTCTTTACGGGCTCGGACACGCTCCGTCTCTTCAGCTTGGACATCCTCAACCATAAGATCCACGAGTTGACTTCGACCCGACTTGACCGACCCGGAAGAATCTGATTCCTCCTCGAGCATATCGTTGAGCATAGGGGCTCGCGACTGCGCGCTTGAGTCACCACTGGTCCGATGTTTGTTCTTGTCGATTTTCTGCTTGATGTCACTTTC
This sequence comes from Ramalina intermedia, assembly GCA_003073195.1. NCBI lineage: Eukaryota > Fungi > Ascomycota > Lecanoromycetes > Lecanorales > Ramalinaceae > Ramalina > Ramalina intermedia. The sequence goes on from PEKF01000107.1 coordinate 25,989, forward strand.
CCTACGCCTCTTGTTGGCCTTGGTGGGCTGCAAAAGGTTTCGATTCGTTGATGGAGTGATCATTGTTGGACTTGAGGTAAGCCATCTCTCAGACGATGGCACATGGGCAGTAATTACTGGATACTTCAATCTGTGTAAGTTACATCCACTTCGGCAGCTGGGGTCAAGAACATACATTCCAGTCTCCGAACTCCAGAGCCTTGGCGTCCGCGAACAATGCTTCGTCCTCTGGGTCAAGATTTGCTTGATTCACTTCTGGATCTCGATCATCATACTGCTGTATCCCTTCACGGGCTGAGGTCATGGTGGCAGCATTTCGAGGCACGGGAGGATTCCCTAGTAAGGGGGTCCTGCTGTTCACCTCGCCTGGCTTCGGTATCCAATACTTGCCTTTCCCCCCCCTCTCGTACCGCATTCCTTCCATCATACGTGCCGTACGCGAGTCGGACTCGGCATGAGCAAGCACATTGTCCCCAGTATCAAACAAGCGATACTCATAATTCTTCCCGGCGAACGTTTCCTTGGTGTCTTCCAAAAGATCCCTAGGTCCGAATGCGTCCCGCAATGCATACTTGACAGGCATGCGAGCGGCGGATATTGTAACATCTGCATAATCATGCCACGAAAAGGCATACCAGTGCGCTATTGCAAACAAGGGCATCTCACAGCATATCAAAGCGTCCTGGATTGCCGCGGCCAGATTGTCGGCTGTGTAGCCAGGTACACCGTTCGGAATGGCCCCGAGTTTCTGCAGTATGGAGAGCCCAAACCCTTGCCAGTATGAAGCAAAGATGATCAGCTTTATGCACAAGAATTTTGGCATCGGCCGGAACGGCTGCAAGTCCTGTGACATGCAGACCCAGAACAAGGCCAGGGCGTAAAGGCTCAAGGTGATGCTGAGGTTGTAAACGATGCCAGCCCACAGGTAGCCGGACGAGGGGCCCAGATAGCCTTCTTGATAGGTCCCTGTCAGCTTCATGACGATGGTCGCGACGGCCAGGATTGGCTTCAGATAGGCGTATTGCAAGATACCCCGTTTGATTGCGAGGAAGGTGTGCGGATCTGATATGTCGACTTTGGGCAGACATTGGTTCATGGGCCAAAGATGATTGACGGGCTGTCGACCATGCATCATGATGATGAGCGAACGTTCGCCACCGATGAAGTTGATCAGTAGCTGGAAGAAGGTGTAGATGGTGAAAGCCTCGTAGATGTCGCGTAAGGGGTCGATGTAGAAGGCGGCATCCTGAGACATCAAACTGGCCCAGGAAGATGCAGAATATATGGGGACCATGAGGAGTATGCGGACGACATACCGCTGGAGTAGCGGCTTCCGATAGTTCTTGGTCTGAAGCCAGATGGATCTACGATTTGATGATTAGTCCGACTGCTTTGAGCCTTCAGAAGTGTGAACGAAGAGATCCAGCATACACAAATGTTATAAGGGAGGCTACCAAAGCCGCAACGCCGCATACGACGACAGCAGCTGTTCCCAGGCTTGAGCCGGTGCCAGGACCGGTGGTTTTGCCTGGCATGTCTTATGGGGTTTCCCTAAGGTTACGAGAGCTCTTAGCTCTTCCTCGAGATATGCAATGCATCTTCCCAGTTCCTTCAAACCCTCTTCGAAGCCACCGAAAATGCGTCAGCTGGCAGTGAGGACGATGAAACTTGAATTTGGTTGGTGTGGTCAGGTGGTCAAGGCAGCCGTTTATAACAATCGAGCTTGTCCGAGGAAGAGGCGACCCGCCGTGCCAAGACTTTTTCTCCGGGAAGAGCCACCAGAGCTGCTGCGCCTGGTGCTGGTTTTGGCATTTTGGCACCTCAGGTATACAAACGTGCAAAAAGTGACATAGAGCAAAGTAGTCGCTTCCCTGCCTACCCTGACTTGAGCTTCCGACGGGCATCATCTAAGCTCACCATGATGCACACGGCTGTAGAAATCAAGGAAGAGAGACAATGCCCAACGACATCCAGCAGGAGCTAATCATGATGAGATTGCTGTGGTCTCAAGCGAGCTGCAGCCAGCATGTCATCCACCAGGCTTCTCAAGAGGACTGATTTCTCCAAAAGCACCCTCAATTGGGTCTTCCTCGTATGGTACTTGGTCTGTGGCTTGGTAACTCTACTTTTCCTTTTCATCTTCAATCGAGTGCTAGCAAGAGTCATCGCCTTTGGCATTCGTCTTTACACATGGCATTACTACCGAGTGCATGTGGAGCTACAAGCCTTGCAAATCTCTCCGCTTGCGGGACGCGTCTTCTTCAAAGGAGCCCGCTATTATGGTCGGAATGAGACGATCCTGATTCAAGATGGCCACATAACCTGGAGATACTGGATTCGAAAGGTTCAGGAGTTGGACGATGCTATCCATTCAAAAAAACAAGATCGTCCGTTATCGCGATCATCGAGCGAAGATGCCGCTACACAGGCTGAAGAGGTGGAGAGCTCGGCAGAGACACACGAATACGATGATTTACCCTGCCGAGTGCAGATCAAGGTTCGAGGCGTGCAGTGGTTCGTATACAATCGAAGCCCAGCATACGATGCCATTGTACAGAGTATGGCCAGATCGGGAGGCCAGGGTAGACACACGCCATCCGACACCAATGCTGCCTCCGCGCATTCGGCGCAATCTGAGGAGACTCGTAGCTCTATGAGCTCCACTTTAGGTTTAGGGAAACAAGACAGGCTTGAAAGTGAAAAGGATGTCGAACACATGTTTCAGGATCGCGATCCAGTCCAGCTTGATCCCGCGTTGAAGTCAGTAACATCAAATCAGCCGGAGCAGAGACAAAGAGTCGACGATGATGAGAAGCGACTTCCAAGTCTCCTAAACATACTTCCTGTCAGTTTAGAATGCAACAAGGCTGCTGTCGTGATGGGTAATCAGAGCACGCACTGTGTCCTGGTTGCGAAAATTCAAAAAGTTGCTGGCAAGTTCACAGCGAGGCCTTCCCGTCCAGAGGATCTCTACAAGCAAGTCATCGGTTTTGAACTCATCCACCCGACGATCGATTTCAAGTACAATCGAGATTACAAAGATACGTCTTTTCAAGAAGGCGCTAGGCTTGCCTCTGAAAAGGGTCGAACTCCGAGCAAAGTAAGGCCATGGTATGAAACGTTTGGCCAATCGCGGACATTTTGGAGGGCGAGGGACCTTGTCAAAGTTCTAATGCCGCATGTCAGAGGTTCTCTTGATAGTCTCAGGCCTCAAGGAAGGCAATCGAGTGGCCCGCATGATTCAGCACCTAAGGATCCAGGAGCTTATGGACAGAGCAAATGGCTCGGTTTGACCCGATACTTGGATGATGAAGACGACACGATCGAGCAAGAGCGTTGGAAATCCATTGAGTATGCCCAAATGCCAAACGTTGTAGACTGCCCCAGCATATTCATGAGCCTTTATTGGGACGTTCCTGGCCTAGTACAGTCGAGCTCGGCGACTGGACGGCAACCATTGTTGGCTTACACAGAAGACATAAATGGCGGAACCCCGCCTGATTGGGGCATCGAACTCAGAGTCCGTGGAGGGAAGATCAACTATGGTCCTTGGGCTGACAGACAGCGGGCGGAACTTCAAAATGCCTTTTTTCCTGCGCTGTATAAAGATACAGCACCTGGTCTTCTTTTGTCCCCTGGCGATTCGAGGGTCAGCACAGAACTCAAAGTCGTCATTGTTGTCGAAGAACAGATCACACTGCTAGTCCCCACTCGGGAGGATTCAAAAGATTGGAAGTGGAAGGGCCGTACCTCTTCGTCCGCCACTGCGGATTCAACCAAAAAGAGTAAACACCGCAGTAAGAATAAAAAGGGCTCCAAATCAGCGAAAGGGGTCGGCTCCCGCCCATTTGGTTGGTTGGACGTCAGAATTGCGGTTGATTCGACCATTAGGCTGGCTGTTGACTTAGTAGCGAAAGCAGATGGATATCGGAATCAGATCAATGCTGACCTCAAAGGCGTCGAAATGTCCTCAAGCGTCAATCACGCCGTCTTATGGCGGTCCTCATCGCAAATAATATCCTGTGACCTGTCGAACCCGCTGCGGTGGAATGCCTTAAGGCAATGGCACATAGATATACACGATGAGAGTCTACAGCTGTTCATACTTCGCGACCACATGTTCTTGATGACAGATCTTGTCAACGATTGGACGACTGGACCGCTACCTGAATACCATACCTTTGTACCATTTGTCTATACCCTTGATCTTCACTTTAGGAACTTCAAGCTTTTTCTCAATGCAAATGACTCGAACATCATTGACAGCCCCGCGGATACAGCCGATAATACATTTGTTGTAATCTGGGGCAATGAGTTGTTGGCCAAGCTGAAGATTCCCAACCAACGTTTTCGTCCTTCAAGAAATAGCGTCACCTTTGATATCGAAGCTCGGGACGGTGGCTTCCAGCTTTTGGTACCACCCTGGAACACGCAGAGCACCTTTCTACAGGATCGTGACGTGGCGGCTTTGAAAGACCTGAAAATCAATGGTTCCTACAATTTTATGACGGCCACGGCACCAACTCTGACGGATGTCCTACTTCTGGATATTTACGGCGCGTCTCCCCAAATCCAGCTGTATGGTTTCTTGATCAGGTATTTGATGAACATCAAGGACAATTACTTTGGAGATTGCATACACTTCAAAACGATGGAGGAGCACCAACGTCAAGTAGATACAATGGACGCTCCAAATGATGGTGATCTGGAAGCCGAACAACACAAGCGACCTAGCAACGATCTCGACGTAATACTCACCATCAAGGCAGAGAACGCTCGTGCTTTATTACCGGCCCATTTGTATTCCGCTGAAGAGCATGTCAGCTTGGAAATCTTGACAATCGGCGCTGACCTGCGCATAACCAATTACTACATGGATCTTGCTGTCTCTAGTAGCCCTTTAGCGATCTCACAATCCACCGGAAAAAACATGCTTGGCACGACTGTCGACGAGGACTCCAAGATACAAATCTTCATTGATGGCCTCCAAGTAGCTGGACACAGACTGTTCGGCTTACCCCCGACTGAGCCAACTTACGTATGCAATTGGGACTTTGATGTGGGGGAGATCTCTGGAGAGTGCTCGGTCGACTTTCTGAGGATTGGGATTCTAGCCGTGCGTTGTTTTGCTCTGTCGCTTGATGATGAGGAGAATGCACTGCCTCAAGTCACGCAAAACATCATCCATGACGTTACGTTCCTCCGTGCTCGACTGCGCTCTGTTCACATAGCATTGCGTGTCGAAGATGTGGCATTGCTACTACGCACTCAAACCGTCGAGATTGGCCTTAATGATCTTGCTGGCCCGCTCTTCTCGGATCGGCTTCACGCAAAAGTCCCAGGGCTTACCATAGCCATTGCTGATGACCACGGCTCAACGTCTGGCCCTCACGGCAGCCCTACAGTATCAAAGACATTTGCCTTCTTGCAGACAGATATTATATTGAATCGTATCACTCGGGGAATGAAATTTATCCACAACAGGCAACTTCAGCAAAACCATGTCGCCGTGAACGATCTTCGTACTAATCGCGTCCCATGGATGACTGGAAATGAAAATGGAGACACAAACTTGAGCTCGGCTCATCCAAGGACTAGGATTCGTCCGCCTGCAATGCCATTTCCTCCAATGCCAGAACCATTGCATGCCGTGCCACAGACACGGGACTCTATTGCAAGTGCCATCAGTTCCCAAAATTCAGGTTCAACCAAGAGCTCTAAGTCGTCATTTCTGATGGATAGATCGCGCCCATACCGTGAGGATTCAGCACACCCAAGTGCTCCAATCGGAGAAAGCGAGCTCACAACTCTGCCTCTGACGAAAACACCCGCAGAGACCTCTCAAGCAATATCAGCCAAAACGAAAAACAAGTCGTACTCGCAAAGGAACTTGAACCTTGATCAGAGCGAGCAAGAATCAAGATTGTATCAGCAGCGGCCAAGCATTCAATTTTCGAGCCCTTATAAGCGGCCGTACTTTCCCTTGCTTGCAATTGTCCCTGATACCAGGAACGTCCCGACATCACCAAATACGCTTCGCAATGATTCAGTCTCCAGTGATGACGATATCCTGCAAGAACTAGAATCTAATATGCCAGACGAAGGTGCGGAGAAGAACAGCTTTCTAATTGAATTGAGCCGGGGGCTTCGGATATTATGTTCGCCAGAGGCCCTGATATTGCTGACGCACCTGCAAGATCAGCTGCACTTGAGCGACATCTCGTCCATGTTGGATGATCTTCAGATCAACACCATGACGGATGTTTTAACCCTAGATGAGAAACGCAAGCAAGGTTCAAGAAGTTTTGATGTCCGATTGTTCGCACCTCACGTCGGTGGTGCGCTCTTGAGTACTGCAGGAGCATCTCCGGCGATCGAATCTCAGCGTGAACGCTATGACTTTGCCGTGAACGAGCTATCTATCAATTTTAGAACGATGACTAGAGTCCCCGATGATATCAGGGAACCCATCAAAGACCAATTCACAGTGCACTTGTTGATTAAGCATGTGGATCTGTCCGCCAGGGAATCCACGAGTGACGGTGGAACGGCCCAAGCTGTGATTAGCTTTCGACTTTATCATCCTATGTTCTGGCTGTTTGCCGGATCCAAGACCACGGCTGAGCTACAGATCGATTCCTTCGAGATTATCAGCGCAAGTAGAAAGGTGGATTACATTTCATCCCTCGTCTGCCAGACAGCCCTTCTCTCGGAAGACATTGCGAGACGATTTGGAGATATCGCTGCGAAAAATCGCTCGCGTCTCCGTCTCTATGTCTTATCGCTTGCTCAAAAAGGTGCAGATGAGACAGATCCACCTTTTCTTAGTGGCGCTTCCTTCGTTTTGCGGAGTGCTACCAATCACCTGCGCACAAGTGATTCGTGGAGAATGATATCGCGCTTGCGCCATGTGCAGAACAATCTATCCAGCGAAGATAGAGATCACTTGCAAGAGCAGTGCTTACATGACTGGGTGTATTGCCCAGAAGACGGTCCCTCAAGGGTAGCCTCAGCCTTCGAGCAGTGGCGCACATGGGATCTTGGACATATTGAATCAAGTCTGCTTGTTCGACGAGTCTACGGGGCCTCTCTCTCACCGCAATTGCCAACTCCACAGGGCCCCAATACATTGAATTTATCTGCGAAGGTGCAGAGCATCCGAATAGTTGCCGAGCCCGGGGAGAGCCAGAACGAGATCATGCTTGAGCGGTGTCTGTTTGGCATTTCCATGGGCCACAAATCTAAAGTGAGCTCTTCCATGGGCCACTCGCTTCCATCCAATGCCATTTCAGCGCAATGTGGTAAAGCCGCAGTACGGTTCAATTGGTCGTTGTGCGATCTTATTGAAAACATCATCGAAACCGCCCGCTCCACCCAGCTTCAAAGCTTTGCAGCCCAAGGATCTGACCGCTCGCCACCAGCTCCAAAGAAAATGCTTTGGCACATAGTTGCATCCTCGGACATGAGTATTCTGAATATAGATACCCCAAATCTGAAAGCTGTCACCATTTGCAGGTCTTTACAGACATCCATCATCAGAGTCCAGGCACAAGAGACTCGATATCGCGGATCAACAAGTTTAGTGATCAGCGCAGCAAGTACAAAGTCTGAGGTCTTCAGCCGGACCACTTTGCTCAGCGTGTATAACTTATATGAACCTCATATTTTCGGATCTCAAGATCTTCGACGGCGTAGTGAGCCTGAAAAGCCCTGGAAATTCGTCGGATCTGGGCTCAAAATTTCCTTCCACTTAATGAGAACGCCGCTCGAACTAGCAGAAGTCGTGGACACTTTCATACAGCAAGAAGTCGCACATCTTACACAATGGCTCAAGACGTTACCGATATCGAAAGCCCCACCGCCTACTTTGAGGCGAGAGGAAACATCCTCAAGCCTGCCCAAGGCTCAGGTCACGTTGGTCCTAGAATCGTTTACAATCAGTACAATGGTTTTGCCATCTCTCTTCTACGAGATACAAGGTCCGGGGCTTCGCACCTCTATTCAGTCAGCCATCGACGAGAAGAGCTCGTTGTCTGTGAATTTGGATCTGAATGAGCACTCACACACTTTCAAGTCTGGGCCAGAAGGTGACCTGTCCGAAGTTTCTAAGCTAGCAATACCCCCAATCTACGCCTATCTCAGATATGATCCCAGCCCCGAACACAACATTATTGAAATTCGCGCATTGGTCAACCAAATTGTTCTCGATGCCTCCTCGCTGCATGCGATACTGAACGCAGTAAATCAGCCTGCCATCATCACCCTAGGAAAGGAGATTGAGCAAGAGATTTCGTTGATCCAAACGCACGTCAATGGCATATTTCCACGATCGGAGCCTCAGGAGAGCGCTGAAGTACAGTCATCAATACCTTTCCTTTTCGACGCTGACATCGTAGTTGCGGGTTTGGCCATTCATGCACAAACCCCGGAGACTCTTTCACTTGGGAAAGCAGCGGAACTAGAAATCAACTTTGGCCGAATCTCATTGCAGGGATCGAATGCGGATCCTGGACGTCACAATGTTCTGCCAATGTCGGAATTCCAGGTCGAGCTACGGTCAATTCGAATGGATCTTATGCGGCATCAGGATCTAGACTTCGAGCCATGTGGGGATTTAGCCTTTGACATCACGTTCAAAGCTACATCGAGGACAGGTCAGTCTGGGGACTTGATACGAGGAATCGAGATCGCAACTAGAAGTCTCAACGCCAACCTATATACAGCGACTGCATCAGCCGTACTTGCCGTACTAGGCCATCTCCAGAACACGTTGACAACGATTGAGGTCCCGAATGAAGTGCGTGACCTGCAAAAGTTGGGACGTGACAGGCTGCGCCGTCAGGGTATTTTGATGTCTACTTCCAATGAAGAGCAGCGCGTTGCGGCAGGTCCTTCCACTAAAGCTGGAGCTGGAGCAGCTTATTCGCTTTTGATCATGGACGTTCAGATTGCTTGGAAAATAGGAAACGAACTTTCAGTCTCCCCTGAACGGGAACCTGAAGACCTCTTCTTGTCCTTTCAAAAACTTGATCTTGCTACGAAGCAGAACAATGTTGCACGGCTTCTCATTGAAGATCTGCAGCTCCAGATAGTCCCTGCGTCCAAGAGTGCGCGGTCTCGATCGCCCAACTCTGCATTGCTTCCCGAGCTGATCTTTAATGTCGCCTACAAATCAACGAACAAAGATCGCAGGCTAGCTTTTCAAGCAGTCGGCAAGTCACTGGACATTCAGCTCACCTCACAGTCAATATTACCAGCGAACGATTTGCGAAGGTCGATAGCCGCTGCTGCTGAGGATATTCGTGCAGCGACGGAAAAATGGAAATCCTCAGCCCCTAAGCCGGGCCTGGTAAAGCAGTCTTTCTTTGGGAGTAAGAGGCTCGCCTCTCTACTGGTACACGTTGATTTTGCCGGCGCTGTAGTCCATATACAGGGCCGCCATGCGATAGATCCTCAATCGACGGCTTTGAATCTTCTCCGTGGCGGCAGAGCGCCACAGCATGGCAGACACAACAAGTTCTCTTCTGATGAGAGCAGAAATAGCACAACCACGCTGCGGGCGCCAGGTGTTGCCCTCAAGGTCCGATACGTCAATGCCAATCCTGAGGCAGAATCACTGAATGTAGAAATGATCGTCTCGGCTTCCTCCAACACGCTTTTCCCTACGGTCGTCCCGCTCATAATCGAGATGACGTCCAGCGTTCAAGAGATCATGGGTGCCGACGGAGCAGATGCGAGCCCAGAGCAGAAGCGGCAGCAACAACAACAGAGGCGACAGTCCAGAATGACACAACCCAAGTTCTTGGAGGATGAGCGGCTCCGCAATGCTGATCCAAGCGCTCTTTTGGGGAAATGCAAGCTCAATGTTGGCCTACGCATCTGTAAACAAGAATTCAGTTTGAGCTGCCAGCCAATCGCTCGTGTCGCGGCACGGGCTCGTTTTGAAGACATCTACCTCACGCTGAACACCGTACATTCTGATCTCCATGGGAAATTTTTCACGCTCTCAGCTGCGTTTACTGGCTTGCACGTTTCCGTTCAGCACGTCTACTCTCGCGACTCGACCGGGAGTATCGAGGTAGAGTCGATAGTTGCATCATGCATGAGTAGTAGGCATGTCAGCGCTGCCAATGGATTGTCTGCTATCCTCCGCATTAGCCCTACAAAGGTTCAGATCAATGCGAAGCAATTGCAAGACTTCCTCTTATTTAGGGAGATCTGGGTCCCTGAGGAACTCCGGCAGAGCTCGACATATGATCAAAGACCGCCAGATGTGGCCGAGCCTCAATTCTTCGCGATGCAGCGATATCATCAAATTGCAGCTACGGGCGCGTTTCATTGGAATGCTACAATCTTCATTGCTGACCTGACGGTTGAGCTGGACCTAGGCCAATCACTCGGCAAGTCTGTCTTCAGGATTTCCGACTTTTGGATCTCCTCACGAAAGGCATCAGATTGGCAACAGGATCTCTGCCTTGGCTTTGAAAAGGTGAGCGCCGATGCTACTGGCAGAATCGGGGGCCTTGTAGAGCTACAAAATTTCAAGGTACGCACATCCATACGGTGGCCAGTCACGGAAACGTCGAACGATCAGACACCGCTAGTACAAGCATCTACAAGTTTCGACCATTTACGAGTGAAGCTTGGTTTCGATTTCCAAGCCTTCATCGTCGCCGATATCTCAAGCCTTCACTTCCTGATGTACAATGTTCGGGAACGTTCACAGGGTGATGTTGATCGATTGGTGGGGGTTCTTGAGGGAGACAAGGTGCAAATCTTCTGTACTTCGACAAGCGCCTCGCAAGCCTTTGCACTCTACCAAGCTTTTCAGCGCCTTTTCGAGGAGAAGCAGAAAGCGTATGAAGCGTCGTTAGCAGACATCGAGAAGTTCCTCCGCCCGAAACCAGCTGCCACTCCACTGATGAGGAGTGCTTCAAGCCCCAAACCCAGCCAAGCTCGATCGGAGTCAAGATCACCTCTCCGTCTCCAAACGGATGTTGTGGTCGCCCTCAAAGCGGTCAATCTTGGAGCGTTCCCAAATACCTTTCTGGATACGCAAATCCTCAAACTCGAAGCTTTAGAGACGGCAGCCAGATTTGCCGTTATTATGGATGGTAGTAGGATTCACAGCACGCTTAGCATGACTTTTGGCCAACTCCGTGTTGCTCTGTCGGGCGTGAACCGTGTCAAAGCACCTAAAAGGTTGGGTGACATCGCCATCGAGGACGTGGTAGCTTCCGCAACTGGCTCACGAGGCGGCACTATTCTCAAGGTGCCAAAGCTCATTGCTACGATGCAGACCTGGCAAAGCTTTGGATCGACGCACATCGACTACATCTTCAAGAGCTCGTTTCAAGGCAAAGTAGACGTGGGATGGAATTATTCACGAATCAGCTATATCAGAGGCATGCACGCGAATCACACCCGGACGCTCGCACAGAGGCTTGGTAAGCCGTTGCCAGAGTCGGCCGTGAAAATCACCGGCCTCGAAACAGACCAAAAAGAGGGAGAAGCTGCGGACGGTGGCCGGGAAAAGGATAACAAGATTACCGCCGTCGTCAATGTGCCGCAGTCGAAATATGATTACACTGCGTTGCAGCCGGCGGTGATCGAAACGCCCCAATTAAGGGACATGGGAGAAGCAACACCTCCCCTGGAATGGATTGGACTCCAACGTGACAGGTTACCGACATTGACTCACCAAATCGTCATTGTGACTCTGTTGGAAGTGGCCAAGGAAGTGGATGACGCATATTTCAAGATCCTTGGCTCCTCATAGAAAGTCTGTACATAGTATGTATGATAAGAAGAGCTGAGGTCTGGGAGGGGGCGTTTTTTTGGTGTTGAGATACCCCGGCTTGCTTGCACTGCTAGGCGTATGATTGAAGGGTAGAAGACCAATACAGGAGCTTAAAGTTCTTCAGACTCTTCCTTCTTTGCTCTTTTGGCTATTGTGACTCAATTATGGAACACTTGGACTTCTTCGTGACTCCTGACATATGCAAGAGTCACAACGTGGGATTAGCGCGGACTTTAGCGAGTTGCGGGGCAAAACACTTAGTGCGAGCTTGGTAATTCATCCCACAACGGGTTTCTGTCAAGAGCTTTGTTTCCACTCAAGGATATCTTCCTTGCGCTCTTGATCATCTCTTGATCACCTCCAAGTTACCTTGCGATCATACAGAGCCGGTAACACCAAGTCGGACAATCTTCAGAAATCAGAATACAGCGAGCGGGGAACCGCATTTTAGAAAAGCCTCAAAGAGGACTCGAATAGAAATCAGCCAAGATGGTCAAGTAAGTTCCTCCAGAGACCTCACTCCCTTCGATTTCTGGCTTCACATATAGATTTCGTGCGAGGAAGCCTCTTGATACGCAAGATCATGCTGGTTGCCTTTGCTGACAGATGGCCCTCTATAGCTTCACGGTCGAGGAGATCCGTGCTCTCATGGACAAGCCGGCAAACATCCGAAACATGTCGGTCATTGCCCATGGTAAGCTTCAAGCGCTCGAACTGTCCATTTGTCACATGAGGACCCTTCTGACCATCTGACAGTGGACCACGGCAAATCGACTCTCACCGACTCCCTTGTCCAGCGAGCTGGTATCATCTCTGCCGCCAAAGCCGGGGAACAAAGGTTTACGGACACGCGGAAAGACGAGCAAGATAGATGCATTACCATCAAGTCGACCGCCATCTCTCTGTACTCTCACATGGCCGATGAAGATGATCTCAAGGACATTCCACAAAAGGTCGAGGGTAACGATTTCCTCATCAACTTGATTGACTCGCCCGGTCACGTCGACTTTTCTTCGGAAGTGACGGCCGCCCTACGGGTCACTGATGGCGCTCTCGTTGTCGTCGATTGCGTGGAAGGCGTCTGCGTCCAGACTGAAACCGTACTCAGGCAGGCGCTCGGTGAGCGGATCAAACCAGTCTGTATCGTGAACAAGGTGGATCGCGCCCTCCTCGAACTCCAAGTCTCCAAAGAAGATCTGTTCCAGTCATTCTCAAGGACGATCGAGTCCGTGAATGTCGTCATCTCCACCTACTATGATAAAGCTTTGGGCGATTGCCAGGTCCAGCCAGACAATGGCACCGTTGCCTTTGGCTCTGGCCTTCACGGCTGGGGTTTCACCGTTCGCCAATTTGCCGTCAGGTATGCAAAGAAGTTCGGTGTCGACAAGGCGAAGATGATGGAGCGACTTTGGGTAGGGGGTTTCAGCATTGAGAGAAGATGACAATGGTATACTGATGTTGTGTCCAGGGCGACAACTACTTCAATCCCAAAACCAAGAAGTGGACAAAGAACGGTACTCACGAGGGTCAACCTCTCGAGCGTGCTTTCAATCAATTCATTCTCGACCCCATCTTCAAGATCTTCAACACGGTGATGAACTTCAAAAAGGACGAGCTTCCGACCTTGTTGGACAAGTTGGATATCAAGCTGACAGGCGACGAGAAGGACTTGGAAGGTAAGCCTCTGCTCAAGATCGTGATGCGAAAGTTCCTGCCTGCTGCGGATGCCTTGCTTGAAATGATGGTCATTCACTTGCCATCTCCAATCACGGCCCAAAAGTACCGTGCAGAGACACTTTACGAGGGCCCCTCGGACGATGAGGCTTGCATTGGTATCCGGGACTGTGATCCCAAGGGACCTCTCATGTTATACGTGTCAAAGATGGTTCCAACGTCCGACAAAGGCCGTTTCTACGCTTTCGGCCGTGTCTTCTCGGGTACCGTCCGGTCTGGTCTGAAGGTTCGGATTCAGGGACCCAACTATCAACCCGGCAGGAAGGAAGATCTGTTCGTAAAGTCCATTCAGCGTACCATTCTCATGATGGGCCGCAACATCGAACCGATCGAGGACGTCCCGGCTGGTAACATCCTTGGCTTAGTCGGCGTCGATCAATTCCTGCTCAAGTCTGGTACCCTTACCACCCTCGAGACCGCGCACAATCTTAAGGTCATGAAATTCTCCGTCTCTCCTGTCGTGCAAGCATCTGTTGAAGTCAAGAACGCCAACGATCTGCCAAAGCTGGTCGAAGGTCTCAAGCGTCTCTCCAAGTCCGATCCTTGCGTCCTTGCCTACATTAATGAGGCTGGTGAGCATATCGTCGCCGGTGCGGGCGAATTGCACTTGGAGATCTGCCTGAAGGATCTCGAAGAAGACCACGCTGGAGTACCACTGAGAATCTCAGATCCCGTTGTCTCTTACCGAGAGTCCGTTGGCGCCGAATCCAGCATGACTGCCTTATCGAAGTCTCCCAATAAACACAACCGTCTCTATGTCACTGCCCAGCCAATGGACGAGGACGTTTCGAAAGACATTGAGTCGGGCAAGATCGGTCCACGTGACGATTTCAAGTCGCGAGCCCGTATTCTGGCCGATGACCATGGATGGGACGTTACAGACGCCCGTAAGATTTGGTGTTTTGGCCCGGAGACCATCGGTCCCAACCTGTTGATTGACCAGACAAAGGCTGTCCAGTACCTCAACGAAATCAAAGACTCAGTTGTGTCTGGTTTCCAGTGGGCAACCAAGGAAGGTCCCGTTGCCGAAGAGCCCATGCGCTCGGTCCGATTCAACATCCAGGACGTCACGCTTCACGCCGATGCCATTCATCGTGGTGGTGGTCAAATCATCCCAACAACTCGCCGCGTGCTTTATGCGGCAACGCTCTTGGCTTCACCTACCCTTCTGGAACCCATTTTCCTCGTCGAAATTCAAGTGCCTGAACAAGCCATGGGCGGTATCTATGGTGTGCTCACCCGAAGAAGAGGCCATGTGTTTTCCGAGGAACAACGTCCCGGAACGCCGCTGTTCAACGTTAAGGCCTATCTACCGGTCAACGAATCGTTTGGCTTCACTGCCGATCTACGGTCGCACACGGGCGGCCAAGCTTTCCCTCAAAACGTGTTCGATCATTATCAAATGCTACCAGGAGGATCGCCCCTTGACCCGACAACGATGACTGGTAAAATTGTGCAGACTATGCGAAAGAGAAAGGGTATTAAGGAACTGGTGCCTGGAATAGAGAATGTGAGTAATCTTGATTTCTCCAGTCCTGAGCTCGTACTGATGCTTGCGATAGTACTACGACAAGTTATAGACGGATCAAGCTTGGGGATCCTGCTTTTCTCCAATCTCACTCAAAGAACGAAGCCACTCCGTCAAGACCTCGAGAGAGTTCATAAGCTTCAGGCAAGGAGGTTGGACCCGTGCGAATGGCGAAGCGTTGGGGAGAGGGGCTGGAGAAGGTTTTTTTCCTTGTGGTTTTTACCTTCCATCTGATGCGTTAGTCCAGATCATATGGCATGGGAGAGCATGTATATAGATTTGGACTTCCATTGACAATCTTACGCACTAGAAGCTGTCTGCTCCAACATGATGAATGATGAATAAGACTACGTACGCTGCATAATTCGTTGATCTGATAAGCTCAGCTCTTTGTCGCCTCGGCCCGTGCGTCTGTCTAGCGCAACGCTCTGCATGCCAAGCATCCGGGCTATCGAAGGCTGAACTAAAATCATTCAACGATTTCTTTAATTCATTATCACTTTTCGCAACCCTTCCAAATACGAAATTGTCTTGCAAATTCCAAGGTAACATGTCAAAGAGTTGATAGCTTAATGAGACTGGTCATACTATCGCGACAATGCTCATTCCGGATTCTGAAATAGCGGGTTTGAGGCAGTGGCTCATTAAGAAACTCGAAGCTTTGTACGTGCCAGATGTGACTGCCTTTCTACAAGAACAATCAGCTCATGTGCTGGATAGAGAAGCAGTCGCGGATGAAGATGTCCTTGCCGACTTCGTGATAACTCTCCTTCGCACGGATACGCCGAAAGCACAGCTAAGAGAAGATGCTGTTCGGGATTTGGAGGACTTCTTGAAAGACAGTGGGTTTATGACATCTATCATCCG
The DNA here is from genome assembly GCA_003073195.1 of Ramalina intermedia. Classification (NCBI taxonomy): domain Eukaryota; kingdom Fungi; phylum Ascomycota; class Lecanoromycetes; order Lecanorales; family Ramalinaceae; genus Ramalina; species Ramalina intermedia. The sequence continues at coordinate 41,918 of PEKF01000107.1, forward strand.
TGAGGAGCATGTGGGATATTGATATACGCGACTGTCATGGCAGATACTACAGCACTTTTGGACGATGTCTTCTCTGCGATCGAAACCAAGCCTTATATCCCTGGCTACAAGCCTCCTGCAGCTGCCCCAGCTCCATTTGCCTCCCTCCCCCAGCCTACCAGGTCATCCGTGCCTGTTGACAACGGTGTCCTCAACCAATACAACAATCTCAACGGGTCGAGAAAACGCTCGTTCCACGAATCACAAGGTCACTTGGGTGGGCAGGACACACATTACGCACGCGGAGACAGGCAGATGAAACAGATGCGAAGGGGCACGCGTGGAAGAGGCGGTGTGAATAGGGGGAGAGGTGATCGTAGCCAATACGATCAATCACCGACAAATCAGGCCTTCCCATTCCCAAATGCTCAATTGGAGGGGTTTCCCTCTTTGCCCTTTGATCCTAACGATCCATTCGCCGCAATGGCAGCTTTACAGGCCATGGGACTCCCCGGCATGCCTCAGTTCCCCCAAACGAGCAATTCACCGTTCAAAGAGAGGTGTCGGGACTATGATACAATTGGCTACTGCGCGCAAGGAAATACATGCCCGTACCAACATGGAGCAGACCGAGTTGAAGTTCCAACGCACGACGAATACGATCCAAACAACGCCATGCTGATGGACGCCTCACTCGTCGCCCCCATGATCAATGGCAATGCTCATGTCAGGGGGCGAGGTCGAGGGCGTGGGCAGGATGCCGGTCGAGGGAGGGGTGAGCGAGGTGGTGCCAATTCTCGACGACCGAATCGCGCCGACTTTTCATCGGCTGGCCCGAATCATGATCGATCCATTACCAGTATTGTGGTGGAGCAGATTCCAGAGGAGAAGTTTGAGGAGGTGCATGTGCGAGAATTCTTCTCCGAATTCGGCAACATCGCGGATGTGAAGATGCAACCTTATAAGCGATTAGCAATCGTGAGGTACGACGACTACTTTGCAGCGCGCGCGGCGTATGACAGCCCAAGGGTCATCTTCGATAACAGATTCGTCAAAGTCTACTGGTACAAACCCGACAGCTTGCCCACTCCTCCGAATAACGTGAAGCCTACCTCGGGTTCTCCTTCGGCTGCCACTGTCGAAGAGCAGGCATTCGACAGAGAGGAATTCGAGAAGAAGTCCCAGGAAGCACAGAAGAAGCTAGAAGATAAAAAAGCGCAGGTGAAAGAGATGGAGGCCAAGCGATTGGCTTTGGAGAAGCAAAAGGCAGACCTGGCTCAGAAGCAAGCGGACGAAAAGAAGCGACTGTTGCAACGGCTGGGAGGTCAAGGTGGTAATGCAGATCGATATACGCAAATGACAGATGCGAAGGCCAACGGCGGCCATGAAGATGAGAGCAACGTCAGCGCCAGCACCAAAGCTTTGAGAGCCAAGCTCGCGGAATTGGAGGCAGAGGCCAACAGCTTGGGTATCGACCATACCAACGGGGACACATACCCCACGCGAGGGCGCGGCAGGGGCCGAGGAAGGGGTTCCTACAGAGGCTGGGAAGGCTTTGCCGGTCGTGGATCTTATGACCCGTATAGAGGAAGCCCTCGGAGCAGAGGCGGCTTCAGGGGCTACGGCGGTGGCAAGTATAACCTTGATCTACGGACGAAGAAAGTTGGCGTTGCAGGAGTCGAGTGGACAAGTGCTCGGGATGAAGCATTGAGGCAACATCTACTGGTAAGCTTTATATCCTGATAATCCTTACGACAGAAGCTGAAAGCCACCAGGGCGTTGGCGAATTTGAAGCTATCGAGCCACATCCTGACAAATCTGATACCTTGGTGATAACCTTCAAAGATCGTCAGATTGCTGAAGGCTTCATCCATGGTACAAAGGATATCGCCCATGTTGGGAAGTTGGAGTACAGCTGGTACAATGCTCCAACGGCAGCCAACGCAAACACTTCCCTGGCGTCAGTAAGGGGTGGAGCGGTGAATGGTGTCGATGGCAACGACGGCAACGATATGGCGATGGATGAGACTCCCCCGAACTCCCACGCTGATGAGCATACGAGAGGCGTCAATGGGGATGTAGATTATGACGTTGCTGAGGAGGACGATCGCTGGAACTGATCCGCTCCTCAACGCTGTAATGCATCTAGAAGCTGTCTTTGTTGTCTGCTGTGTTACACATGCAGACACGAGAGGCAGTCAAGTGTACAATATTAGACTCGACAAGAAACTTTTATTCTTTCCTCAGAACTTTTCCTGAGCAGGTCTTATGTCGAGCTCAAAGGTATAGAGAGTAGGTTCTTGCTCAGCCAAGAACAGATATGTCTTGCCAACAGCATCAGCACTCATGGACTTGCCACTCTGCGTAGCTTCGGTGTCTTCATCCTTGATCGCCCCGTTGGCAATGACCTGCAGAATCCATTGTCAGCCCCGACTTCCCCCCCCCCACAACGATCAAAAAACCTGGGTGTTCAACTCACATGCGCCCCATGAATCCCCAACGGCGAATACTCCTTCGCCACCGCCTGCGCCAGACTCCTCACCGCGGCCCGACTCCCCCCATACGAAGCGAACTTCGGATTCGTCCTCAACGCCCCCAGCGTGCCCGTGAATATGATCGTCCCCTTGTGCCCCCCACCCTCCGCCAGCGGCGTCCGCCCGTGGTGCTCGAACAGCATCTTCACCACCTCCTGACTGAACGCCACCGCCCCGCCCGCGAACACCTGCATGCTCTCCATGTACGCCTCGAACGTCTCCTCCTCGAACGGCTTCACGGACGCGTTCTTGATGCTGTACACCGCCACGCCCAACTTCAGACCGGAAAAGGAGGGGTGTTGGCGGATGGCGCCGAATGCGCTCGAGAGCTTCTGGGGGGAGGTGTCGGTGGGGAAGGTCTCGATGGTGCTGCCGGGGGCGGAGGAGCGGAGGGATTGGGCCAGTTTGGTGAGGTTGTCGGCGTTGCGGGAGAGGAGGGCGAGGGCGTAGTTGCCGTGGGAGGGGTGGGCGAGGGTGCGGGCTATGCCGGCGCCCTGAGAGGGGGATCTGTTAGTTCGTTGTTTTGGGGGGGGCTGATGGGAGGTGTGATTAGCGGGGGGGGGCAGGGGAGAGACTGTACGGCTGCTGGGCCGGCACCGATGAGGATGGCGAGGCCTTTGGGTGGCGGAGGCATCGCGAGTATTTTTCGATGCCTTCTCTCTGATGAGAGATATGAAAAGCAATGCTTTGATAAGAAGAATGAGTAGGTTAGGCGCAAAAACAGAAATTTGACAATATGAGGATTGCGCATACGTCATAGATTTCGGAGATGGGATTGGATATCCGAAACGTTCGTTAACGATGAAGGAGATCATGAGCGGTGGGCATTCGGAAACAAGCGATTATCCTTCGTCGCGTGCATTTTGAGGTCGGAATCGAACTCATTTCGAGTCGACCACTGTTCACCATTGTGTGGTGCGGTTTGTGTTCACAGGCATGTCCTGATGCAGCAGCTAGGGCAACGTGAGAGATGTCTGCGACATATCCACAAGAAGGATCTCCAAAGCTCGATTTGCGGATGCACGGATGATGTCTAGCAGAGTGTGACATCGCATTTGATGCTCTCTTATAAGAAGACGAAAACTTTGAAGGGCGCCATCCGCATGGTTCATGCGCGTTATGGTAACATTTGGTTGCGCAGGCATCGCGGCATCACACTCGAGATAGGCCGCAGGTTTCAGCGTCACAAGTTCTCAATTCACCCCGCGAGGAGGTAGGTGATAGCTCTGATTGGTCATCATTGAAGGCAGCATCATGATATACGTATGGTACTTTGGGGAGTAAATACTTTACGATAACGATATATCGCCATAATAAGGAGCTTCTCGGCTCGGACCGGCCGAAAAACTGACATCATTCAGCAGCTCGTCCAGGAATCTCCTCGGTCGCACGCTATTGATTTGGTACTCATACTGTATGTCTTCCATCAACAATCACCAGAGCCGTTTCCAGCTTTGCGACGCTCATCACTCGGGCCTCATATTGCTCAATGATTCAATCGCTTGATCAGACCTCCTCAGGATCATTGATCATGCCGCCTACCGCTCATCCTGAATGCAATTGAACAGATAATCCCTTCTCCCCAACCAGGTCCCCACTATGTCTGGGAACTTTCGATCGCGCCGCATTATATCTGTGGTTGCCGCAACTGTGATATCGCTAGCTTGTGGAACGAACGTGGGTTGTTGTACCTGTTTCCCGTGCAATTGTGCTTATCGTGACCAGTACGCATACTCAGCATGGGCTCCCGAGTTCGCCAACAAGCTCAGGCTTTCCGCCACGGAGAGCAACCTCATTGTGCGCTGTCCTGCTGGACTTAGGGGTTCTGCTCCAGCTTACTCTTTTCAGGGCCTTTTTGGAAACCTGGGCATGTATGCGTCTGGTATTCCAGTGGGTATGGTGGTCGACAATAAAGGACCCAGGCCTGGGGTGTTTGTCGGATCGATCCTTTTGGGGGCTGGCTACTTCTTCCAATATCGAGGTTCGTGTGTGGAATGATATGGGACAGACCCCAGTAAGAGCATGGCTGATGCTTTCGGACAGCTTTTGTCGCTGGACCCGGTTCAGTCAGCATGCCATTGCTCTGCATATTTTCCCTGTTGACGGGAGTGGGCGGCTGCAGCGCCTTCTTAGGCGCTGTCAAGACTGGTGAGAGGTCTCAGATCCAAGATTTCCTGAACATTGCTGAAGCCAACACGTAGCTGCTCTGAATTGGCCCAATCATCGAGGCACCGCAACGGCTTTCCCACTGGCAGCCTTTGGGCTCAGCGCCTTCTTCTTCTCGCTGCTTTCCTCGTTGGCCTTTCCTGACGATACCTCGGAGCTTCTCCTGCTACTCTCGATCTTGACCTTCGCGATGCCACTTGGCGGCGGGATATTTCTCCAGGTCATACCACAGACCTACGGGTACAGACCGGTCCCGGAGTCCGGCATGAGGGCTGATTCCGATACATCCACTACGCTCAAACACTTCAAGAGCAATGACAGCAATCAAGAAGCAGGTACGCAAGCAGACAATCTGAAGGACAATTCGTCCGAACATTCGTCCCTGCTCTCCAAGTCTTCCACCGGGTCGGGGCCGAGCGATGTTCCATCCCACCAAGGAGAGGAAGACAGACGGCGAGCCAAAGATGAAGGCTCACACCGGACAGATGTTCGCGGCTTGGCTATGCTGAAACACGCGAGGTTCTACGTGCTGTGGAGTCTTCTTGGTTTGCTGACCGGCATCGGGTTGATGACCATCAAGTGAGTGACTCGTTTCCAGAGCAATAGCGAAAGCGATCGCCACTGACCACTCGCCAACCAGCAACATCGGCAACGACGTCCGGGCCATCTGGCACCACTACGACGACAGCACCACCCCGAAGCTGATCCAGGAGCGCCAGCTCATGCACGTCGAGATCCTCTCCATCATGTCCTTCGTCGGCCGGCTCGCCAGCGGCGTCGGCTCCGACCTGATCGTCCACTGCTTCGCCCTCTCCCGCTACTGGGTCATCGTCCTCTCCTCCTTCATCTTCCTCCTCGCGCAGGTCTGCGCCGCCACCATCGAGAACCCGCATGCGCTGGGGTTGGTCTCGGGCCTGACGGGGCTCGCTTACGGATTCCTGTTCGGGAGCTATCCGGCCCTGGTGGCGGAGTCGTTCGGTGTCCACGGCATGAGTCAGAATTGGGGGTTCATGACCCTGGCCCCCGTGGTGGCGGGGAATATCTTCAATCTGCTGTATGGCCAGATTTACGATCGACATAGCTTCAAGACGGAGGATGGCGAGATGGATTGTAAGGAAGGCTTGCAGTGCTATCAGGCGGCGTATTATGTGACGCTTGCCGCAGCGGTGGTGGGGCTTGTGCTGTCCTTGGGAGGTGTGCGGTGGGATTGGGTATCGAGAAGGGCGAGGGGGAGGGAGAAAGCGGTTGGGAGGGAGGCTTGATGATGGTACCAATCGCTTTGCAGAATTTTACGCCATCAACCGACTTATAGACGATGCCCGGCAAGATGCATGAACAGATTAGACATTTAGGGTAGAATAATAGAGATGGCTGTCCAAAGTCTAGTCCCATGCTGGATGAAGGCAGCAGCTTCATGAGCAGCAAAAAGTCGCAGCCCTGCTATCGGGCTATCCAGTCCCATACTTTTTGTTCCCCCTTTCCGACCAATCACCTTGATCGTGATGATACAGAGTTGCTCAATGCAGTCAGGGTCGAGGCCGATAGATTGATAAAATAACCATTAGGAGATTTAGAGACGAGCGCATAAGCTCGAAAGAAGGCATTATCTGGAAACCATCCAGTCGTGCAGAATGCGGCATTGACGCCGGCCGTGAGCGCCGTCATATTACGCCGAGAAGCTTTTAAGAGAATCTCAATCAGGTCATCGAGGCGGGCGGGTCTGGATACTCGGACCCCCCCTCCTCGGCAGAGGTCCTCGCCCGCTTTGCGGCGGGAGGTTCCTCCCCCCTCGCCTCAGCCAGCTCGCGCTCGAGTTCTTCGAGCCGACGATTCAGGTCCTCCTCCCGCTGCCGCGATTGCTGCAGCAGCTGCCGGAGGGACGCCTCGTCGGACGGGTCCTGCGGGATCATCTCGGCCTGCGGTGCGGGCGGCTGCTGATCTTGCTGGTACTGCCGGACGTGACCCTGGTAGAGGCCGTTGATGACTTCCAACTCGTTCACGCGCGTCTTGAGGGCGCTGTTGGCCTGCAGCAGTCCGTCGTATGTCTGTGGGGGTTCCAGGTGCCGATCGGCGTTGGAGGATGAGGAGCCGGGCGAGGGCTGCCGGAGGGGGATGTTGGGTAGGGCGGGGGATTGGAAGGCGTGGTCGGAGAGTGACACGCCATCGAACATGTGCTGCGGGGCTATGTTGGAGAGGTGGTTCAGGCCCGGTGTGAGGGCGCGGGATAGTGGCGAGCCAGAGCGTTGAGAGCCATTTGGATTGGTCGGTTGGGGCTGTTGGTGATGATTTGGCTGTTGGTGGGTCTGCGGTGTCTGGGACGCCGGAAGGCCATTTTCAAAGAGGGACTGGCGACATTAGCGTGACGGTCTCCTCGTGCAACACTCCACATGAGACCCACCTTTCTCTTTTGCCCCTGTTGGCCCGCGGTTTTGACTCGATTGCGACTCTTGATGGTGTCTGTTTTCAGGCTGATGGGCCGTGAGGTGCCATGGAGCTTCAAGAACAATCCGCACGCGTTGCACAGGACTGCTCCTGACTCATCGCGTCGCCAGAGAGGTGTGGTGGAGGTCGTGCAATTTTGGCACACAGGCTGTTGAATACCGTTAGCAACTGTAGCCATCCTGACCTTGAGTTGCGAGATATATCGATAGCTTGTTAATCGATAAGAGATTGTAGATAGATCTTATCAGAGGTGGAAGAGGTGGGACCGAGGGACGGAAACCTTTTGGGTAAGGTCGAATTGACGTCGCGTCCGTAGTGTATGCATATATTTCCGGGGTACGGAGTACAGGAGAGGAGAAAAAGATTGAGCACGTACGGGAACATTGCCCTGGCCTCCACTCATCGCCGCATAAGTCGTGTTCGGTCCATTCTCGTACGCCCTGCTATCCTAGTCAGCTCATGATTCGTGCCGGTGGCCTCATCCCTTCACAAGAACAGTATAATATGGCGCTGCGCCTCGTTGCGAACACCGTCCGCGAGTATTATTTTGCGCTACTTTGCTTCCCCTCGGCACAGTCGGGATAGCCATAGTGTCGCCGTGCTAAATCATCCAGACTTTACCGACCCAAATCCCATGTCTGGAAAAATACAATGGTATGATTTTCACTTCTTTTCCCATGCTCTTTCTCGCATTCTGTTCCTCACGAATCTTGAATGAAGTCCACATACCTGAGCTGTGAAGAATCGGCTGACGCGACCGAAGCCAGGGCTGATAGTGCTGGTAGAGGTTGCGACGAATACGGTGGTAGACTTGGGGGGGTCGAGCGATGGGACGGTTCACGCTCTGCAGACGCTCGCGGTGACGGTTCGCGAACGTCTACGGAGGGTGCCGTACTCGGCGGCGGTGATTTCGGCAGCTTGCGTACATGCGCCAGAGGGCTGCTGAGCGATTTGGGGTCGAAATGGGATGCGCTGACGAGGGGGTCTGATACTGAAGCCGTTTTTGGTAAATCGGCGAGCTCGCCGATGGCCTTCTGGGAAACCAGGGCTGTTGTCGCGTAAAGCCGTCGGCAGGATGGTCCGTACTGCGTGAGGATCTTGCTTATTGCTTGATCGTTGGTCGACGGCTGGGAATGGGATTCGTGAATTATGCAAAGTTCGGCGAATGAGGGCCAGTGTAATGTCGATGGTACACAATAGACGCAGAAAGGACGAGACGCGCAATTGTATCCTATTAGAGATTAACAATTAGATTCTTTGTATAGAGAACAGATCAATGATCGACGTTATCGCAGCGGAGAGTCTGGATTCCCCAATCGATATATATCGGAATGCCAAGACATCGAAATTCGACCCCCTTTTTTTCTTCTTCATTTCCCAGCTTTGAGTTTTCCCCACATTTCGCGCGCCGTTTTGCTGCAACGGCCGATCTACCCGAACCTTGTCAACCGTTGTAGATGTGGAACAGGGGAAGCCTCATCATATACTTTATCATTTTCCGGACCATTGCGAATGCTGCTCCAACATGGTCACAGCGCCTCCTCTCATCCCTTCAGCAAAGGCTTATGTCAACTTTGTTTGTTTCATCAGTCTACTACATGAGAGAATTATGTACATTGGTGACGAGTTTGGTACAGATGTATGTGATGCCGCATCCACTCCCGTTGCTTCTGAGGTACGCATTGGAATGTTGATGCCAACTGAAACATCCAAATGAGATCCCAGGCCAGCGTGATTCTGTCCGGGCCAATCGCTGTTAGGTCAATACTATCTTTTGGCGACAGCCACGAGTTCGAAGACGAGCTGATTTGATGGGTGCCTTCGCTCCCGACACAGAATGGTAGGCTCGAGCAGAGCTCGTCGACGATCTCGCGTACAGTTGCGTGTGCGTAAGTGCAGTCTGGCTCCCTCGAACTATTTCCTGATTTATCAAGAGATTTGATCAGATCTGCAGTCCGAACGACGGTGCCTAGCACCATCAATCGGAGGCTTCGAATGCGATTCCAGTAGATGGCGCTTGGGATGCTGCTATATGTGTGCACGCTTTGCTGGGATGGCATCTTCCCAGGCGATGATGACGGTGAGCTCACAGGAGAGAAGGAATACTGGTGCCCTGCCGTGTCAGATAAAGATTGCTTTGCGAATAAAACATCCATGTCTTCCGCTTCCCTCATAAGATTTGCGGCATTCCCAATATCGCCGCCCACTTCATCCGTGGATCCTCCCAGCGCGTTTTCTTTTGCTCTTAAACGAAGTACCTGCCGCATCAAGATCGGTAGCATCGAAGACCTGAGGAACGGCGCATTGGGGCCGTTGCTTTTCAAGTGGGCCCCAACATCCTCCAGAGGTTTGGCATTGAAAGTCTCTATGCATGACCACGCCTTGCACAGCGTCAGAGCGGCACAACACCAATGTCTGTCAACTTACTATTGTTGTCTGGAGGACCCACTTCAACTGGGGCGAAAAGTCTAGATCCTCACACTGCTTTGCTCGCGCCTTGATGACTGCTATGCAACCTAGGGCGTGACCCTCCTGGTTATAGGGATAGGATTCGAGACGTTCGGACGACTTGAGAGATAGTGAGCGGAACGATTAGACATGGCTGGCCTGGCAGCTCACCTTCAGCAGACATAGGGAGAGTATGCCAAGTAGCAGGCTCTCGGTCGACTGGGATGATTCATAGGTGGATGTATCTTGCAGCGCAGCTCGGATGGCATGCAAAGCTTTGACGTATCTTGAGATGGTCTCTACCCTATGGCTCTGAAGGCCTGAAATGGAGCTCAGATGGCCCAATGCAAGCGCTTCAGTAGCCGTGGATAGAGCAGGGCAAGGACTGGCTTTCGAATACAATGGTGATACCAGGTCCAATATTGTCTCGGTCAATTTGCCAGAATTAGGAGCGACCTGGGTAAATAGGAGGCATGTGGAGACTTGATCAGAGCTAGGGGAAAGACCAGGGATGATTGAGAGAGCGGGCTCCTGTGCAGCTGCGGTTATTCTGGGTATAGGGCTTATACCATACGATGTGTCGGATGATGTTGGGAGTGCTCTGTTGACTAGCTTCGATGGCTTGCATCTGAAATTGTCGTATCCAGGGCAGACTCTACAGGCCGTCGCACATCGTCTGCAGAAGGGCCGGGTTTCGTCACACTTGGGGGTATCCGATGAGCACATACTTTTCACGGCGCACTGGCTACATACCTTGATCTTGCGAGCTCTACAAACTTTACAGCCTTTACTTGGGCCATTGAATACCATATCTTATCGCAGGTTTAGCAACGTTCGATCAACCGTAAGACCAGGAAGTTGCGACAAAGAGCGTCGATTTCGAGGGTTAAGTTCGCCTCAGCTCATCAGCCGAAGATCAAATTTGGACGCGGTATCTTTGTCCTGATGTCGTGCTCCATCAAGGATAGCATTCTTCGATCAAACATAAAACGATATGAAAAAATGCTTTTTGCCGAGGGATGCCCTCTATTTGCCTTCGGCTTACTGGAGAGGTGTGAGCGGGGAGCCTCTTGCGATACTGTAAGAGGTACTTGACGCAGCCAAGTACGTATGATGTTACATGTATCAGGTATCAGGTGCAGGTTGCGAGGGTCTTATGCAAAGATGAAACCAGGAATCAGGTTCGTCAGGTATGATTACTCCGTAGAATGTGGTGCTTGGACTGCGTCATTCGCGGCATAGCTTCATTTCTGGGGGTAATGATCGTCGCAGGACACCAGCGATCCAATGATTTAACCCTGCTCTGTCATGCTCAGGGGCTTGATTTACGCCTCAATTAATTTCCAATAAGAACTGGAGCTGCTTGAGATGACAGCTCTTTGATTGTATTTGCTAACCCACGCGATGGTCGTGTGACTTGTGCCTCCCTCTTGGATATTCTGCTACCTGCGGAAGGGTCACTTCGGCAGGCTCCTCTAACTTCCTCTGTACCGTTCCCAAGCAGCGGGAGTGAAGTTTCCAAAATACTTTAAATTGCGCCACCTGTCCGGCCGTGCACGTTTCCATTGGGGAATGTAGTGGACTAGGTCCCGATTAGGAAGGCACTTTGGGTACTTCCGTTTGTACTGCTCTGACCATTCACTCAGTAAATTTCGCAATAGGGCTGAACGTATCTTGATCATCAGTAGCGAATGCTCAACGCTGGACTGTGAGGCAGTCCCGTAGAGGAGATTTATCTACCTATTTCTATCGATCTAATCAAGCGCAAAACATAGGCTGGAATGCTTGTATGCCATCCCATCAAAGGTCGTGAGTTGCCAACTTACTACTTCGTCTTATCCTCTCCCCATAGAAGTACAAGACATACGGGATGGGTATGAAGGCTATTGACAAGAAGCCTAAGAGGCTGCTGGCCCATCCGACTCCAAGCCGTCCATACATGGCGTTGGCGAAGAGTGGGAAGGCTGCGCCGAAAGAAGAGCGGACAAGATCATTGCCGGCGTAGACTGATGCCACATACAATGGGTATGCATCGCCAAGGTAACTCAGCACTGCCATGAAGAGACAGAAGGCTCCGATGGTGAAGAAGGAGCTGCCGATGATGGGCATAATCCAGTGGATCGAGGCGCGAGATGACCATCCAAACCAGAAGAGACATATCGGAATAAAGAAGCACCCCACAAGTGCAGGCCGGAGGCGGTACTCGGGCTTAATTCTTCCCTCCTCATTGAAGAGGGGCTCCATATACCTGTGGACGTACCAAAAGAATGGCCCCATTGCGACGAATGCGCCAATTAGGATTCCAAGAAAGGCCAGGCCTTGAGTGCCGAGGGAGAATCCGTAGATGCCAATGAACACGATTGGGAAGCTCTCAAACCAGCTGAAACAAACATGACAGGTTATTATCATGTCTCACAACCACAGACAGTGAGAAGGGTTCAGGCTTCACTTACAGGTAGAGCAAAGCATAAATGAGGGCAATGCTGTAGCACGTGGTTCACAAGTCAGCATTGACCCTCTCACAGCAGATCAGAACGAATGTCATGATCAAGAAGCACCCTAGGGCTGGGGCGACAGATGCAAAACAAGGGACTCATTCCCGGTATCATGAATCAAGGAAACGTGGGAGATACTCACTATAGATTCAGAGCAAAACAAATGGGCTCTGTGAAAGTGAGAGTGAAAGGCCGTATCAAGATCATCTGAACAGCCTCGCTGCCAGACATGCCTTCAGCATCTATCTCTGGCTGACACTTCAGGCTGGCGTTGCCGGTCGCTTTGCGATAGCGCATCGTGCGGCGATACAGAATATTGCTTGCGGAGGTCTCGGGTAAGAAGAATATGAGGAAGATAAGACAGGCCCCGGACAGCCACATGAGCTCCCAGATTGGCCACTGCCAGCCCTTGTTTTCGGCCGCAAAGCCACCGACGAGAGGTCCCAGAGCAGGGCCGCACACGGCAGCAGTACCCCATACCGCTATGCCGTAAATTTGTTTCTTGGGTGCGTACATGTCTGCAATTGATGCACCTCCCGTTGCAAGGACCTAGCAATTTTGAATTAGCATTGCCGTACTCAAATGGTCCCTTTCAAGGACACGTATCAGGAATGGGGATTTGAGCTCTGGAGTGTACTTACCGGACTGCCGATAAACCCCGTGATAAACCTAAAGGCTAAGAGCATGCCAAAATTCTTGGCATAGATGACTGCTAGCTGGAGCACCACGAAAATGAATAGGGTGACGATGTATATCGAGGTTCGCCCGAAGAACGGCATCTCGGACATGGGCGCCTAGACTGATCAGCTGAATTGCATTCCCGTGGTAATCATCCGAGACAGCAACTCACCAGAATCATCGGTCCTATCGCGTATCCAATGACAAACAGAGTCAACCCGAGGGTGGCTGCCACCTGAGATACACCAAAAGACCTTGTGATATCCTCAATACCGGCTGTATAGATTGCCGAGCCAATGTAAATCGAAGTGGTCAAGAGGCAGATGTTGAAGGTTACAAAGAATTTCTTGGCCATTGACCAATTTCTTGGATTCTTCTTTTATTCAGTATCTTTCTGCAAGCAAGAAGACAATTTACAGACCTCAGCATCATTCTCAGCCCAGTCAACCAGTTGGTAGTCACGCCCTTTTTCATGGTCTTTTTGGTGGTCCTTTTCGAGACCTGCTCCGACAGTCACCGAGGCTTCCGACGCAGAGCCAGAAGAGGCTGCTGAGTAGGGAACAAGCAACGAAGGGTCCAGCTGCTCCTTTTGCACAAACAAGCTGCCACGAGAGACGAGGTAGACGACTCTTCCGAAGAAACTATCGCGGATTAGGTCGTACATGTCGACTTGTGTTGAGTCGAGTTAGATTAGCCAAAAAAAAAAAAAAAAAGCAAGAGAAGAATCCGCCGTGACTAGAATGATAGAGAAGGAAGCGACGAGATAGTCTTATAGATCTGTGATCATTTACTTTGGTGGCGCTGCATGCTGTGGAGAGAGGTGAGATTGCCGGGGCCGACGATTGATTTGCAATACGGGTGCGGAATCAAAAACAAATTGCGAGCACCATCCAACCAAGGCGGCCAAGGGAGAGCCGCATTTTGCCAGGTCGGGACGGCATTTGTTTTTCTGGTATCGTTTGGGGAAAAAGCAAAAGGAAAGGTAGGGGATAAGCAGCATCGCGCCGTCGAAGGAGCCGTTAAGTCCCTTCGCGTTTTGTTTGCATGTCCGAGCTCTCGGAGGGCCATTTTCGAATCAAGGATGAAACACGCTGACCGCATATTCATGACATAGGGCATTGGGTCTTCGCTGAGTTAAGAAAGCTGCCACCGTGCGCACTCTCGAAGTTGATAGCTTTAGATAGAAACCTGCATGATCTCCGTCGCGCAGACTGCAGAGAGAACGGTTAGGGCGGTAACCGGCTGGGCGGCACCAGAGTTCCCCCAGTTCACCCCGAATCCAGTCGCACACGCTAAACTCGGTTAGCACTCCTGCTATTGCTTATGCTCTACCAAGCGTACTATATTAATATATTACTCGCATGAGCTTCGAGGACTTGCGTAGTGATCATGTTTGCTTATTTGGTGCTCGAATACATTATCGTTCGTAATCTTTACGGGAGTGACGAACTCATGTATCTAGTAGACTTCTCGGTCGTGACGACCCAGCTGCATCACGACCTATGTCCCTCCTTGATGATGAGAAGAATTGAGTGAGTACAGCTACATGGCAACGGGATTGTACATTGCCGTGTCCGAGTCCAGTTGAGGGTCCGCAGAAGCCTGGAAGTCCTCAACGAAAGACTCCCAGTTCGTCCAAGACATTTCGTTCATTGAACCGCAATCCATGCCGTTCCAGGTACCGGGTAGAAATGAAGCATCCCAATTGATCAAGTCAAGGTCCGAGTGGTTGGCGACGGTCTGAGAATCAGCTGCTAGATGAGGTTCTGCTCCCAAAGCTGTTGTCGCCGCTGCGATTGGCGCGCTGCTTGGGCCGAAATCTGTCTGATTCCCCGTTTGAACGGATTCATCAAAATTCTGACTGGCTTGGACAGTCTTGTACTTGTCGAGATGCATTTCTCTCACCATCGTCGCTTTCTGCATGAGTTTCTTGATGGGACGAAACAGTCTCCCCTTTTCCGAGTCAGAGATCAATCTGGAGACTTCGTCGTACGCGACGTTGACGATTGACCACGCTCGCTCCACCACTGGCCCCTCAACCTGAACACAAAGCTCTGCAATCATAATCGCCAGCGCGTGCCATTGAACCCAGATTCTGGAGATCCATATGAAGGATTTTACAGACTCGTCCATGGAGAATTTGATGGCCTTCTCCATTATCTCCACGGATATACGCAGGATTTCGGGTCCTGGGACTTCGGAAGAGTCCATATCCCAGCGCTTTTGTACCGGCCGAACGGTGCATAACCACATGATGGCCAGCATAATATCCCCGATGAATATCGCGTATCTTTGAACAGATATACTTGTGCTGCAATGTCGTAAGTATTTGCCATCTATACGCTTCTGGCATTCCATGACCCAGTCACGCTTCTGGCTCCAAGGAATTTTAGACCCGCCTTGCGGCTTGTCAAAGTCACCCGGAGGAACGAAATTGAGCCGCCGTTCGGTATCGAAGAGCTCATGGCAGACCAGGCCTAATGTCATATCCGTGAAGTCCTTCGAACTACGAGGTTCCTCTCGGCTACCCGGGATTAGGTCTTCATCATTGATGTTCAGTGGTAATGGGGTATTAAAGCTTCGGACTGTGATGATTGGGTCTGAGCCGCGATCAAAAGATCCCTGTCGATCGATGAGGCAGATCGACCACCAAAGGCGGCGCCTCATCTCCCGCTCAAAGGGCCGGAAATGAGTGTTACCCTTGTCCTCTCGATGGAGGCCAAGAGCTTGTGCGATACGAACTGCGAGGCTCGCTAATGTCCATGTTCGGCGCGTGTTTTCGTTGCTCCGAACCCCAAACTTGGCACCTAGTCAGCTAAACAGCCTTCAATATTCGACGCCACATGCTAAGAAAACGTGGAGTAGATCCAGAATCAGTTGGCTTACCAGGTAAAGGACTAGTGCCTGCAAGGTTGACATATCCTCACTATTGACAAAATCGGCCAGTGCAAGCGTTGCTTCAACACCAGAGCGATATCTCGCCAATAAGACAGACTTCTCCTCGCCAAGGTTCTTGAGACAATCCTCTGGTTCCAGACTCGTTGTGGCGGAGTAATATATAGCAAACCGTAATGCTTCCCACCCCTGAGGACCGGGGCTGCATAGAAGCTCTGGATCACCGTCGACCAGGTATTTTCGTAGCGAAGGCCCATGCAGAAACTTGATCAGAGGATCCACATTAAACATGAAAGCAGAGAATAAAAACAGTAGGTGTGATCGGGAAGGATGCGTCAAGCCGTCTCCGGTATTGGAAGCCGGCGAACCTATGACAAAGTTTGATGCAAGGTTTCGAGTGATTTTGCCTTGAGAAGCCGGTCGATTGGTCGAGTCTTCCTCGTCGGAGGACTGGTCGAGCACTTCCCGGACACCATGGATCTGATTCGTCAACTTGGACTCTTCCCAGTCTCCTCGTCTTTTTACAACTTCTCTGAAACGATTTTACTTACTGCATCGCTCAAGCTTATCCATACATTTGCACCTAAATACTGACCAAATCCCTCCTCTGAAGCTTTCGTACTCGATTGTTTGGAGCTGGAAGCAGGAGAGTCAAGCTTTGCTGGGGACTAGCGTGGATGAATTAGACCGCAATCACTCAAGTCTTGCTATCAGCTCGGTGCTATCACGTACCTCTGAAGTATCTCTAGTAGATGATAAAGTGTCCATTGTCTTGGGCTTTGACTCCCCCTGAGCGTTTTTGAGTAGACTTTCCAATTTCGCCACACGGTCCAACAACTCGCGATCTAGCCTGCGGCGACCCCCCTGACGACCTCTTGGTGCGCCGGAAAGTGGAGAAAAGACACATTTTGCGCTGGAACGTACGCAATGGGAGCAGGGTTCCAGTCGGTCACATTTGATTTTGCGTCGCCGGCAAAGATTACAGCTTGGCCTCTTCGACTTTTTGAGAAGCTTTGCATTTGATTCCACTGTCGCACTGCTTTCAGCTTCCAGCTTGTGTTCAGAAGACTGCCTCCCGTGCGAGGGAACACGGCCAACAACCCAACTGCCTGAGCGAAAAGTTGCCACGTCCAACAATGAGTCCTCGTCCATGGTTTTTGGTAGTCAACAGACTTAACAAAAATACGTTTCAAATTGCTGCATGCTTGAGCAATTCTGAAGCTCATGGGAAAAGATGGACCACCGCAGCGCAGAGTGCAGGATCTAGTGCAGCCTTTCCGATGACACTTATGCACAAGTGACAGTCTCAACAGTCTAGATGTTCGCGATGCGGAATGTCGATCGGTTCCTCAAGCGCATTAGTTCGTGATACTGGGATCACTGCCAAGACCGACAGGCTATCACGTGACATTTCAAAAGATCCTGTTGCGACGAGGTCTGCGCTAAACCCGAATGAGCAGTCCCTGCATCCGCAGTCATAAGGCTCCTTAGACCCTGAGTCGCATAACCGGCTTATATATATCGGCCACAAACGGTATTTCCGGTATTTTAAAACGTTTAATTCAGGTATATACGAAGCCGGTAATAACCTTATAATAAATATAAATAAGGCCTTATTATTAATATAATTAGATTAAGTATATAAATATTTATTTGAAAAATCTACCCGTAATTCCGCTATTTCCGCATTATATTTTATAATAAATTATAAACCCGGTTAGCTATAACCGGGTTTTAGTATTCTTTAAGAAGAATTTGAAATTATTACCGTTATTATATCTTATTTACTAAATATAAATGCTTAAAGCGATATCGTTATAAACGATAGAGCTATTTAGGGAGGAGATTACCGCGTATCGCCTGGTTAAGGTTTAAGTTAGTAGGTACCGGGCCTCGAATAACGAGCTCCCGGCTTTAAATAATAAAAACCTTTACTTTATTAATAGGCTTAATAATAACGACCACCGTATATTCCCGGTATAAATAAAGCATCGTTACCCTAAAAAAATAAATTCCTAAATTATATTTATATCGACTTATTTAAATACGACCCCGAAATAATAAAGATAAGCTTATTTAAGTTCGTTATTTTCGGTAATAATAACTTTTAAGAATAAGAAAAGTATATTTAGAAATTCTATAATATAAAGCGTATTTTAAACTTTATTAACGGTATTCTCCCAAGATTTATTACCGGAATTAATAAGATTTATTAAAAGATCTATACGGACTTCCTAATTTTAATAATAATAAGGAACGTAATAACGAATTAAAAA
>PEKF01000104.1:0-59051 GCA_003073195.1 Ramalina intermedia
CCCCCCCCCCCCCAACAACCCCCCCCCCTCCGCCTCCTCCCCATCCTCCCCCTTCCCATGCCTCCTCTTACTCTCCCTCTCACACTCCCTACAACAATACCCCCCCCCCCTCTCCCTCGCCAACCCCGCCACCACCAGCGCGGGCACCGCCCTCACGGCCACAATGCCATGCACGGCACAACACACCATCCAGGCAACGCTGTTGTAGACGTAGATCTGCTGGGTGTCGTAGTCGGTGGCGAGGTCGGTGACGACGATGCCGTTGGCGATGAGGAGGGCGAGGAAGGCGAGGAAGGCCGCGGTGTCGAGGGGGAGGAGGAAGGGGGGGGGGATGTGGTGGGTTAGGAGGGAGGAGGATGGCGCGGTGGTGGTGGTGGTGGTGGAGGAGGATTTGTTGTGGGGGGGGCGGGGGTGGCAGGTCAGGTCGAGGAGGGAGTAGAGGAGGGTGAGGGTGTACTATCACCGCCACGGAGCCCGGAGTCAGGCTTTGATAATTTTTCATGGTGTGGGGGAGTGTGAGGTTTTCATGCTATCGCCAAGGCAGCCATGATACTGGGTTTTCGTGTTTTTTCAAAAAGAAAAAAGGGTGGGAGAATGAGCGCAAAGCAGAGAGAGAGTGTGTGTCGACATACCACGACCCCGGCCCAAAAAACCACCCACCGGGGCGCATTCGGACCGCTCGAGAACGCCACGATGGAGGAGACGACGTTCAGGACCACGCCGCCGGCGATGGCGCAGAGACTCACATAGCGGAATCGGTAGCGCGGGTGCGCTTGCGCGGCCTTGTAGGTCGATTGGATCGCGGAGAGGTAGGATTCGATTTGCTGGGCGGTGAGGGGGGGTGGTGACGGTGTGGTGGTTGTGGGGGTGCCGGGCATGTCTGGGTTTTGGAGGGTCATTTGGTGGGGTTAAGAAGAAGATGCTGGTTGTTTGGTCGTGTGGGAATGATGATGTGCTGGTACAAGGGAAATATGTGGACTTTGTTGTTGGTTATATATATGATTTCGTGCACTGCCTCGTTAGGAGGACGATGGTAATGGCCGCTAGGCAGCACCGTTCGCGTTGTTTTCCCCGCTACAAAGCCTTGTGGGTAAGGCTTTGCGGCGCGAGTCTGGCATAGCACTTTGGGGTCATCGAACCTGATGGTCGCATGTTGTAGGAAGATTATAAGGCTTGCTGCATCGATGGATGTGCGAGTGAGGCTGCTCCAATGGTTGAATGTACGTACCTAGACCTGGACGAGGGCGTGCATTACGGTGTGGTCCTATGATTGGTCGGATTGGGTTATCTTTGGCGCGCTCGGCTAATTATCCAGTCCTCTCGGTCATATCTCCACGAAACTGCCTGCTTCTCAGAAGAGGCCGATTCATATTGTCTATGACATCAAATAGCCAGTACCTGACCTAGTCTGGAAAGCGCGACGTCAAGCCCCCTGGCCTTCGAGTCATGGAGCGGCTGCCTAAGCTTACATCATGACCGAGCGGCCAGACATTTCTCTTACCCAAGTGTAACGATCTGACATGCATTGCAACCTGCAATACCGCACGCCGAATCCTTTTTTTCCATATGATCGCTTGTCACAGGCTGAGACTTGATGATGAAATCGTGCATCCCGCATGTCCACCTATGTTAAGTTTGGAGCTGCAGTGCCCCAGACCCTGTCGGTGTATCACTGAAGGTGAATGCGGAATGACGACTCACTGGAGGGATATCGCTGGTGGCAATGCAACTTGATCAGGTCGTTGCGTAACGGTTCTCTATATGCTGTTTTCAGCAGGTACCGAGCTTTTGCGATGCTCCCAATTCACCATCGATTAATCTCCCTCTCACTATTCAACCAGAAAAGGACTTTTCGTTTAGAGCTGTAAGGTCTGTGTGTCATCGTAGCGAAAAGGGTGGAGGGAGCAATGCAGTTCATAGGATGGTCCCTTTGTGCGGGGAGAGATGCGACTGCGGCTTTAGCAGAGGAGTGGTATTCGTCTTTGTCCAATGGGAGATTGAAGCAACCTGCATGTAAACAAGAGAATGTCGTAAACCGACATAGATTCCTTGATTCTCATTTAAGGAAGATCAGACCACACTACAACAGATCATCTCCGATGAGCCCAAATCCAAAGCATTCAGCACCAATCGACTTGCATGATCGGTCTGATTTCCCAAAAGCATCCTTTTGCAAAACGCCGCAACACCCATCCCTGACCCTTGTCCCCCTCTGCGTAATGATGCCATTGCGTGCGCCTGTCCTTTATGCTTTGAATTTCCTGCCAAATAGTCCGCCCTCCAAGACCTTGATCCTGTTGGCCACAGTGTTCCCGCCCACTGGCGCCGGCGTAGCTTGTGGCTTCGCAGTGGCAACGACGTTGTTCACGGCTGCGATATCCTTAGCCGCGGTAGCGTTGGTCACCGGCATTGTCGCCCCCAGAGTGGCAGCAGGGGCTCCCGCATGGGCCGGGCAGCTGGCCGGTTGCATGATCTGCTGCCCCACCGCGGAGCAGACGGTGGCGGCGAAGGTCTTGGCAATGCCGAGTTCGATTGAGTTGCAGCGGGACTCGCCGCAGCAATAGACTTGGTTCATCCAGGCGATGTTGCTGCAGATGCAGAGGGGGTCGCCGAAGCAGTTGGAGGGGAGGTTGACGGAGCAGGATTTGGCGCAGCCGGGGAGGGTGGCCTCGGAGATGGGAAAGAAGGCGGAAGTGAGGAGGGGTAGGGTGAGGAGGAGGGTGGAGGTGAGGGTAGTGGTTGAGAAGTGCATTTCCGGTAAATTGAGGTGATATTAGGCTTTTTCTTTTTGGTCTGTTGATATTAGAATGATGATTGCTTCCGTGAAGATCAGGCAGTATTAGTTGGTTCGAAGAAGAGTATTGGCCAAGATCTTTTCAATGAGAGACTGATGCTTGAAAGCTATCAAATGAACGTCTGATCGACTTAAGAGAGCGTACTGAAGACCTTGCAAGGCTGTGATGAGGAAATAAACCTGAGGATACTGAATGTCAGGATTATATACACACATGCTCCATACGGCACGACAAGGCCGTGTGGACGTTGAGATCTGGCCTCTCCCTCGGCCTTGCAAAGATCGACGGAAGGCTGACCGGCGCTCATGGATTGGGCCAGGCTCCTTCACGCCTTTGGTACGGTCAGTCGAAATGCAGCCTTTCAAGCAAGGAGACAGCCGGATGCGGAAACCATTCAAAATCGAATGATGTAGATGAGGGTCCAACATGGCTTCCTTGTGCGCCAGCCCAGGTTAGACCAGTCGAGACCCTCATTGTCAGCCATTTGGTCGATTGTGAGCAGGATCGTAGGCCCTGGATCGTAGGTGCTGAATTGGCCTGCGGATGGGGATCGCAATTTCCAAAATGATGCCACGCACTGAGATCAAAGGACCACGCTGCCGGTAAACAGACCTGGTCGACGGTTGCGGCCTGTCGAATATTCAGCAATGACCCGCAGTATCCTAGGATCGACCACACGAGCTTTCTGGGCGTGACGACTCAATCTTGTTGACCACACACGGACCACGCGACATGATGTGGCGCTGCAGACGATTTGAAGGTTCTTTGTTTACGCCCATTGTTCTCGCCTGTATACTTCCGCTTCTTTCTCAATGCTTTCTGTACGGAGGAGTCCTGCTGCTGTCTCGGCTAGGCACACAAGACGTCTCTCGGAGAGGCTTGTTTGATGCGACAAGATTATGGATCTGAAGGGCAGCACTCACCTCACCAAATTCGCTTTGGGAAATTTCCGCAACAATACTAATGTCGGAGCTGAGAATGAAGTTTTACACTTCAAGTCTGTATGAAGAAAACCGAATAGCCTTGACTTCAGCACAGATATGCGTAAGGTTGCGTACTCCTAAGTTGTTGGGTTGTAGGGGCTCAGGGGAAACCGCGCGTATTCGTGAATCTAGGGGTCGAGGCTCACCAGCCGTTGTACTGATTACACAAAAGGATTCTTCACACGTCAAGAAGAAAAACCCGAGGGGACGAATATTTCCAAGTGAATGAATTCACCATTATGAATGGGCCGGGCTGCATTCAAAGTCGTTTCGGGATCATCACAGCCCAAATGGGGCTCTCTGCAGCATAAGAAACTCGGACTTTCTCACTTTTTCTGTTGCTTAGAGACCACCAAGAGCGATGAATAATGCGTCTTGGACGTTCGCGATGGTCTCGAAACCCTCAATGAATCAGATAGTGATTCAAGCCGATCAGTGAATGTGGGAATGGGTAGAATGGGAATTCTCGGCCGCAATGGCGCGAAGGCTTCCGATAAATCTTCACTGTGAATAGCTCGTGGACCAGCTACGAAGCATGTTCTAGCCATACATCCAGCGATGATGCTGCGACGATGGTGTCGATGTCAGCGTTTCTTGAAATGACCCCCCATGCTGGGATTTCGATAGGAAAAGGGCGGAAAAGGGGGGATTTCAAGGCATTGCTTCCCATAGGCACCAAGTACTGCATATCTACTTTCACAGCAGATCAGGTATGCAAAGGATGTAGAGGACCATCTGAAGAGCAATTTGGACCGCAAAGTCTTGTCCATCATGATAGTGTTGAAGGAGAGAAGCTATCATGCCCCCCGGAGAAACCCTTCTTCAGCCTCCGGCGTGTCTAATCTGACCAGTAGGAGACCTCGATTGACAGACTGAGTCATGCATTACCAAGCCCTCAACACCTTTTGCCCGCCAAAAGCCCAAGTGAAATCCCACTTCACGAACTTCAATTTCCCCACCACGTCATCCATTGGTTCCCTCTTGACACTCCTTTCTGCTAGACAGTCATTATCTATTGAATTTGAGGAAACCCAGCCTACCAACAGCTTCCTTTGCGTGTGGAATTCCACCGAAAGTAGACCATCCACCCACCATTCATTCTCCGATCCGTTCCTCATCATGAGCCCCACCAAGGCCATCTGAGCATCACCCACCTTTTCTGAGGCTGGACGACCCACCACCCTCGTTTGTCATGGCTTCTGGATTCGATGATGAGGAGCTTTCCATGTCTTTGGGAAGCTCCCAACCAGATCGCTCCACCCCCCGTTCCGCTCCCCAACGCCCACCCCCGGTCGCGGAGGGGGTGACCAACAAGTTGCCCGCGGATAAGAGAACCGCACAGCGGATCGGGCTCTACGATGTGAAGAGGACCCTGGGCGAAGGGTCCTTCGGCAAGGTGAAATTGGCGACCCACCAAGTCACCCAGCAAGAGGTCGCTCTGAAGATCATCTCGCGCAAGAAGCTCATCTCCCGCGATATGGCCGGACGAGTGGAGCGTGAGATTCAATACCTGCAGTTACTGCGACACCCACACATCATCAAATTGTTCACGGTCATCACCACCCCACAGGAAATCATCATGGTGCTTGAATATGCGGGCGGAGAGCTGTTTGACTACCTCGTCAGACACGGCAGGATGCTCGAAGCAAAGGCCCGTCGCTTCTTCCAACAGATCGTCTGTGCCGTCGAATACTGCCATCGTCACAAGATCGTGCACCGAGATCTGAAGCCAGAGAATCTCCTGCTCGACAAAGAACTCAACGTCAAGATTGCCGACTTCGGCCTGAGCAACATCATGACGGACGGCAATTTCTTGAAGACCAGCTGCGGCAGCCCCAATTACGCCGCTCCTGAGGTCATCTCCGGCAAGCTCTACGCCGGTCCAGAGGTCGATGTGTGGAGCTGCGGGGTCATTCTCTACGTGCTATTGGTCGGGAGGCTACCTTTCGACGATGATCATATTCCTGCCCTCTTCCGGAAGATCAACTCAGGCAAATACAGCATTCCACCCTGGATGTCTTCGGGTGCTAAGCACGTCATCGACAGGATGCTGAAGGTCAACCCCGTTCAGCGAATCACCATCCAGGAGCTCCGTCAGAACGCCTGGTTCAACGAAGACCTCCAAGACTATCTGAAGCAGCCGGTCGAAGAGTTCATCGATACTGGCGTCGACCCGAACAAAGCCATCGACCCACGTCAGCTGGCCCCGGGAAAGCCCACTGCCGTACAAGAAGAGATCCACGAGTCGGTGATTGGCAAATTGGGCGTGACCATGGGATATGCCAAGGACGATGTGCAGGATGCATTGAAGAAGAACGAGCCCAACGCCATCAAGGATGCATATTTGATCGTGCGGGAGAATCAGATCATGCAAGCGAATCGTAAGTCTTCACCTGATCCAGTAGCCCCATCCGGCACCACGAATGAAAATCTTCACAGAATGGGTACTAACATCCGTCCAGCCACTCTTACCACTAACAACACCGGCAATCCTTACCTTGCAACATCACCTCCAGCTTGGAACCCCAACATGCCCACCGGCTCACTACCTGTGGGATCACCAATGGCGGAAGCAACTCAGGCTCGCACACAGGCACTCACCGCTTCCTCGCAGCAACAGGCCAACGAGTTTGCTCCTCAACCCGTCCCCATACCCTCCGTCAATGAGGCCCCCACCTCCACCACAGTCGACACGATCAATCCCAATCGCGGACAGGAGAACGGTGAGAGGCCATACGTGAGCAAGATCGGTATCTTGACCAGTAGTCTCCCCGCCTACCACAATGCATTCATGGAAGCCAGAGAGAAAGACAAACGCTCGACGCGTCTACAAGAGCAAGGGCAGCCATTGGATGCCGACGAGATGAACACTCAGTCGAGAGTGGCCCTAAATGATGGGCCCAAAGAGCAGAGCTCGGAGGAGCAGGCCGAGACCATGCGCCGTCTCAAACCCCACTCTCGTTCAACGATTCAATTGCAACACATCACCGAAGATCTGAAGATGCAGAGTCTGGGCACTCCTGGTGGAACAGAAAAGACCCGTCCACGACACAAGACGACCAAGTGGCAGTTCGGCATCCGCAGCCGTAACGAGCCCGTTGATGCCATGAAGTGCCTTTTCAGAGCTCTTGACATGATGCCCTGGTGCTCCTGGCGCATGGAGGCGCCCAAGGCCTACGGGCAAGCCAACGCCAACGGGGGGCAAGAGACCGGTCCGTTTCCAGTCACGGTTCAAGGTGCAACTCACCTACCCAATGCTGAGCATAATCTCTCCGAGTCTCCCGAGAAGGATCGTCATGGCCGTGCGGGTGATTATCTACCGGCACACAAGATCCGTCCCCGCCCACGTGAGCCCCGTCAACCGACGGTCAGCCATCCCAGTTCTCCGGATCGCCCCGATTTCGAGGACTCGGGATACTCCAGCGAGAATGATTCTGACGTCGATGCAAACGTCTTCTACGAAGGCTACGCCCCCGAGAACGCCTGGGTCATCCACGTCCGCTGGCAGAAGAATGGCATGGCCGCACCTGGCGTGCCAATCACCGCCTCTGCACAATCCAGCGTGATTGATCTCCACTATTCCACCTCGCCGACCAACACCAGCAGCGGCGTTTACAATGACAAGCGTCGCCCGAGCGCTGCAAGCTACCTTGTGAGCGGACCTTCCACCAACGCTTCATCCACTTCCGTGGCTGGCGTGCCTCGATCTATCGCTACCGGCACTTGCAGCTTCGTCTATTTCGACCTGCAGATCTACGTGCTAGAGCAGGATGTGTACCTAGTCGACTTCAAGAACGCAGGCTACGAGGCCATCGTCGGCGAGCGCAAGGTGCTAATGAAGAAGAACCGCCCCAGCACCAGGAAGGAGAGCGGCGAAGCTGGCGGACACGGGGCCGGAGAAGGCGAATGGATCTTCGAAGCGGTCGGATCGGGTAGACGTCTGGGGGACAAGGATGTCACCAGCCCGCAACCTTTCCTGGACCTGGCCATGAAATTGGTCATCCATCTCGCCAAGGGAGGGCACTGAGGCGGCACAAGTCACCACAGGGTATTTCCCAGGCCCAATATCGCGATGCTTGTGCAACAGGGAGGCGAATTTTGCGTGAGCGCGCAGGGCGATACTGCCCGACGGGGGCGAGCAATGATTCGTCGTTGCCTCGCATTGATTTTCTTGCCATCACAGCGCCGGCGTACCCAGGGGGAATACCCAATGCTTATGCTATGCGGCGTCTGATACGCCATGATAGATCGTTTGCAGCCCTTGATAGCGTCCCAATGAAACGCCTCTGCACATGAATTATTACCCATACAAATCGTCTTTGTCTTCCTTCGCCAAACCCATGCACACGAACCTACTCACTCCAAATGCAGCCACGATGAGACCTCCGACAGCACCACGCATTCAAGCCAAGCGGCAGCCAAGCCTAGGCCAAATCAAACGCCATAACCCGTGCTTCGACGCCGGACACGCTGGGTTTTTTTTGAATCGGGTTAGCATGCACGGAGGATTCGCTTATGATCAAGCGATAGGAGCAGGGTTAGCTGGCCCCGACACTAGTCACTGGATGCCATTCTCCGATTCCGCCCGCTTCGACGCTGGACGCATTGTCTTTTCTTCATCTCTGGCCTAGTTGAAACTCTCATTGCTCCTTGACTTCCGAAAGGGGGGGGTTGGGGCATGCATTCTGCGGGGGGGGCCAAGCATGCAACGATGCAGGACTGGATGCCTGATCGGGGGTGGGGGGGGGGGGGTGCGTGGAGCGTGCATTCGATGCTGGAGTTGAGTTGGGGAGGTTCGTCCTCATAAGGGTGAGGGAGGGGGCGGGGGATGATAGGTGCTCGTATTTCTGGTGTGTGCGATGCTTGGATGCAATAATATACGTCCGTAGAAGTACAAAGGAGATACTGGGGGTGGCTCTTGCATGAGCTTCCTGCCACAATTAGGGGCCCCAGGCTGGGGAAACGGGCTGGATTCACCCAGATGGGATGAGAGATAAGCACAATAATTTTCACAGTGCATTCAACGGCGGGTGTTGAGTATTTGTTGAGATTATTGGGTGAGATCGATCGTCCCGCCACCCTGCTGCTCGCCCCGCCAGATGGAGAGGATCATTAAATGGGGCCTGGCCGAAATAAGAGGGTCGCAGCGCATGCTGTAAAGGTCTCACCGGGGAGCCAGCCCCCGGAAGCCAGCCCCCGGTGCCGGCAATCCATGCCGGACGGTGAGCAAAATTTCTCAAAATGGGTGTAGCGCGACGCCCTGCTGCTGTCACGCATTCAACGCTGGACGGAGAGGGTTTCGCGACTGGCTTCTTCCCTGGACCCATGCGTGCAGACTGCCAGTGCACCCAACGCCAGACGTGAGAATGATCTGGAACAGGAATGGTACATTGGGATAGTGTGAAGATTCGCTGAAAGTCCTAGACTTTACCTCCAACGCCAGACCTGAGGATAATCTGGAAGAGGAATGGTGTGACGATTCGCTGAAAGTTCCAGACAGTGCATCCAACGCCAGACCTGAAAATAACTCTGGAACAGGAATGGTCGATTGGGATGGATAGTGTGAAGATTCGCTGAAAGTCCTAGACTTTGCATCCAACGCCAGACCTGAGAATAATCTCGATGAGGAATGGTGGATTTAGAGACGGTGATGATTCGCTGAAAGTCCCAGACTTTGCAGGCTTGGCAGGTCAGAAATTGTCCACAAATCGACAGGAGCGGATCCCGGTCGCATGCATGTATTCCGTAGCACACGCCTCATGCACATGTGCGCATGTGCACCCCGACGCTCGAGACGACGGCCAAGAAACCGCCTGCTTCAACGCTGGACAGTCTGAGTTTGATGCATCGGGACTGGTGGGGAATGCATGAGATCATGCATTAGCTGATCCGATAGATGCCTTCAGGTCAAGGACGACTCGGTCGAGCCATGCCCATGTTGGCCATGGCATGCTC
The DNA here is from genome assembly GCA_003073195.1 of Ramalina intermedia. Classification (NCBI taxonomy): domain Eukaryota; kingdom Fungi; phylum Ascomycota; class Lecanoromycetes; order Lecanorales; family Ramalinaceae; genus Ramalina; species Ramalina intermedia. The sequence continues at coordinate 9,734 of PEKF01000104.1, forward strand.
GTAAGACGTCGAGATCAGAGCCTGTATTTTGTGTCGCAGGCGAATGCAACGAGATTAGGAAGGGCAATGCCCCGTAGTTTTCTGGGCTTGGTCCATCTTGCTGCTTCCAACAGTTGAAACCCATGGATGCTAGATCTTAGAGCAGGTGAGGACTCAACTGGAGATGTGGAAAGTCCTGGACATTGAGCGTGCTATCACAATCGAAACGAAACGAGATCCATTGTCTTTTGCGCAGGGAGATAAATGGACACCACGTGTGAAGCATGCGTACAGTGTCAGAGGGTGAGAGAGTCCAACCGGACATAGTACCTTTGCTTCAGGTAAGCAACCCACATTTCGTAATTCGAAGTCTCGAACAGAGCTGCCAGGATGATTATCGCATTGACGTTCAGATACTTGATCTGTCACATCGCATTCTTGGTTCGGTCATGAGTTGTGGGACCGACTCCGTCTTATTTGACACTCAAGAGACTATTGTCCCATACCCAACTCCCGACACGGATTCTAGATGGTCACCAAGGCTCAAGCATGTTTCAGGCTTTCAGCAGATGGACCAGATTGATTTTGACGCTCGACGCTTAGCTTTATTCTGAGGACGCGAAGGAGCTTGATGTGTGCTGCGGCCGGCCTACCGCACTTGCAAAGACCGGAACGGTGTGAAACGACACATAGCCTGAACCAAAGCGAAGATTCTTGAGCAACGCAGTAGGCTTTTCAGCTTGTCAAGCGATGAATGCAACATGTGTCAGACTGGAAAGCCTTCAGGATACGCAGCGAGGATGGATTCTGCCATCGGAATGGTGAAGCAGAAGCTGGATTGCCAAGAAGTCATCCTGTTTTGCAGTCAAGCATCCCGTCCCGCCCCGCTTAGGCTGCCCAAAATAGTAGAAAGAGAATGGTCAAACAGGTCCTTCAGCTCCGCCTTCCATCCGTCAATCTCGCCAATAGCAACATCACGCAAGGCTGAATCCTCCCGGCCGTGGACTGAGACTTTGGCACTGGTTGATGTTTGGGTTGTCCAATGAGAGCTGCCAGCTACTGCGATCTTGCACTGCGATCCTCAATTCCTCATCCACGATGTCGTATCCTTCGACCACGCTATTCATGGATCGCACCAAAGCCCTGCCACCATGTTAAAGCACGGGCTGTGATGACTGATGAGTTCTCTCCGTTCTTGCCTGCTAATTTGTCGCATGTGTCTCTTGGAGTTTGCTTCTCAATAACGTTCAATGCCTTCGTCCTCTTGCCTTCCTGTCGTGCTCGTTAATTGAGACTCTGAGAAGATTGTCCCCCTTTGAGTCTGGCTGATACGTATCCTTGCTTGCGAACATCGCGCTGCCATTCAATTCAGACGCAAGAATCTTGAAATAAAATCACCACCTTCGTGGAGTTTGCGGCCTGATTCTAGCGCCGAGAATCTGTCCAGGCCCTCAACACTCTCACGGTCATTATATTATCGCCCCGAGAAAGCGCCATTCGTGACCCTAAATCGTGCGGTGTGTAGCATTGCTCCAGTAGACGCAAACGATGCCAAAATATCCGAACAACAGAGTATCAGCAGCATCTGTGAACAAGCAATTACCCAAAAAGCCACCAAAACCGTCACGGTGGCACAAGGGCGTTTTGATCCCCTTCTGGGTCTTACAGATAATTGCCACCGGCATCGTCTGCGGGCTTGCCATCGCAGCACTGGTCTTTGGCCGCCTCACTACGTTGGTCTTCCCATCCATACCATCAATTGCTTACCGTTCTAATGCTCTACCTCTAGTGGGGTTCTTCTCATCACCATCTTCTCACTCACCGATATTGCCCTCCTCATAACCGAGATCGTTCTCTTCGCAAAAGGAAAACTTCATACAATCACATACCTGGTCTTTCAATGTGTCAAAACGGGCTTGTGGCTCATCCTGGTCATCATTGTCATTGTGGGCTACGCGACTATCGCAGAGTCCACTACTTCCAGCTACGTTGAGACTGCAGGCATCGGCTTCATTCTTACTCTGATAATATTGTACGTTGACCTCGCCTCTGATCCCCTGCACTTTCGCGTTTCTGCGTCCGTCATATATACGACAAGGGGAGTAGCACATAACGCTTACAATTTGACAGTCTCCTTTTCATTGGGACCCTGATCTATGGCTCTGTCATACATCATCGCCACCGCGTGGCCCAACGCGGAACCCTCAAACTATCCGACATGGCTGCAGACCGAGAGCGATATTTCAGTGGACCCTATGCCGAAGCTGGCCTTGACTCCACTTTGCTTCGGGCCCAACACGCTCACAGTCCCTCCAACTCCATCCACCGCTCTACCCTCAGTGCCGACGACGTGCCCCCAGTCTACAAGGTTGGTGAAATGGAAGGGTCTGGGCGGTTTGCGGCTGAAGCAGGAGGTCTGCCAATACAAAGAGAGGCCGAACCGGAAGGCCAGAAGACTCCTGTGTGGGGCAGGAGATTACAGGGGAAATATTATGATGGTCTGAGATCCCAAGAAGTGCCGGAGTTGGGTCTTGATGAGAGGGAAATGCCACATGCTGGGGAGTTGTACGAGATGAGCGCGGTCAGAAGCATGAAGAGTGTCAAGAGCCTAGGGACAGCTGGAGGGAGGAGTGGGAACGGCACTCCACGAAGAGGCTCGCGGCATGACCATAGTCGCCAGAGCAGCAGGAATCCAGGAGGCCCATACACTGACATCGGAGCTTGATGGTCATTACCAGGATTTGAAGGATGGTAGGTTTGATTTGATGTAATGTTAGCGATACCCATGATAGGAAAATTCGAAACTTTTGTTGCTTGTACACCCTTCGAGGGGCGGATCCATCTCGCACGAAACACTACAGCTTTGCGACTACCCGATTCGGAACAGCAGTCTGCGACGAGTGCTCCTTCCCGTTCAGCTTGTTTGGTCAAATGCAATCTTGGGAAGTTGTCTGAATGCGACTGACGCCTGCTGGGCTCGACATCATTGATTTGAGCAATCTTCTTGGGATGGTCTACTCCCTTGCAAGGACAGTGCAGAGCAACCACGAACATCATTAGACGATGCTACATTATTATTCAGATCTCCTCTGCACGCTCTCTCTCAAAAGCGAAGACCCTCTTCCCAACTTGATCCTAGATGGCAAACATTGCTCACCAACAGAGGATGCTCATCCCCATTTTGGTCGCTGGCGTGGGATGCTATACGTCTTTGCTGCAATCAGAACAGCTTATTCCACGACATCCACGGATCATGATGATCAACCAGGAACGACTGTAGGAATGTCGCTGTTGATCCTAGTTCTAATGGGTGAGCATTTCGGCCGAGAGAGCATGAACTTGACAAACGTCCCGAGGATCATATCGCAAGAAAGGTTCTTTACCTTCTCGGGGATGCGTTCTGCGAGCTCGGTGTCCTGCTCGTCTACCTCTTTACCATTTACAGAAGCTCCCATTTTCGTGAAAACACGATGCACCCTTGACCTGATGCATGAGAGTTCCAGAACGCAGGTATAGTCAGTAACGCGCCGAAGACGGTTCAAGCACCTATGGCAGCGCGTCAAGAATCCATACAATGCTTCGGGTCCGGAACGAAGAAGCGGCCTCAGCGGCGACTATAGCGTTGGGCCAAGCAATGCGATGAGCAGGCCTCAGCCGGCGTTTGTTCTTCGCTCATGATAGGGCACAGTAAGCAGGCAGAGAAGCAACGCCTTGGATTCAAAGGTCGTGCGATCTGAATGTGCTCATACTACCATACGAAGAGACTCCTGTCTGCAGTCTCCTCTGGGCCCAGCGTAGCATCATTGAGACTCATCCAAACAGAGATCTCGAGACGAAGTTTTCATATCCATCAAAAGACCCTCCAGGATGGCCTTGTCAGCCAAACCTCATTTCCTGTTTCTCTAAGCGAGCTCTTTCGTACTTCGTAAGAGGCCGGAAAGGAACTTATCAGCCATACTGAAGAGATTGATGAGCACCTCGGTCGCATGCATGGATATGCCAGATCTGCACCAAGGCTGCATAGCCTCTGTCTCAGCAAGCGCATCAGCAGACTCGTCGGCCCAAACGGCAAAGTCCCTCATGAGTAAGTCTTCAAAAGAAGGACATCATCTAAAATTCCTCAACTCGAATCCATCTTTTCCTCATTGTCAAGATCTCCCACGAAACGCCGGAGCTTGCTGTCCAACTGAAGTCCCTCTCGCCGTCTCTTTGCGCCAATTACGTTTTGGTTCACTGTTGAGACATCATTGCACTGTTATCTCAGGACCAATTTCGCAGGCCAAGGACGTGCGCTCGTGGTGTCCTGTTGCATGAACCCATCAAGGGGCGCAAGAAAATCGCTTGTCGCTTCGACGTCATGCATGAAATTATCAGCAGCGATGCATGTCTGTGGAGTTGCTTTCAAAAGGCAAGGATCGCTTCTAAGCTTTCTGCCGGTGATACATGCTCCCTATTGACAAGGGACCGGTGATGTCTTCTGAAGGTCAGGAGCGGATGCCTCTTTCAATCACGAAGAACCTTCGAGGCTTGACTTCCACTTGGAACAAGTATCTTTGCTGCCGATATGAGGTGTTCGCCCATCTTCCTGCTCGCAATCAGTGCGCTCAGCCAATGCCCTAGCGCTCTAGCAGCTGCGCCTTCAAACACCACACAATCTACCAGCGGCTCCCGATCCCTGGGCGCTCCTCTGCCGCCATCAGAACATCCCGACATCAGCGTCCAACCCCGCTCCATCGAGAGGACCAGGCTCCAGGCCGGCAAGGTCATCCACAACTGTCTGTATGTCATGATGGCCGGCTGGATGACCGTTCAACCCTACACAATAGGACTTCCCTTGCAAATCACGGACAGCCTAAAACTTTGGTCCCAGGCGGTTCGCGTGACGCCCTCCACTACCAGGACCACGATGCTCACGACACAATTGCTCGCCTACGCCGCTGGCGACATTATCGATGATCTTTGGTCGCGCTATTCCGAGGAGGCGACCATCTTCGGCGTGCGCCAGTACCGCATCGCGGACAAGGAGGGAGGGCGAGCGATCGCGGACTGGGATTTCGTGCAGTTGTCTCCTACTGGCGATGAGATTAGTAGTAACAGTAGCCACGATCTCCCCATCCAGTACATCAGCAGCAATAGCAGCAACAACCCCAACAGCAACAGCAGCATCGAAGACCAAGCCGCCTTCGCCATCACCAAGCGCCAGGACACCGCAGACGGCGGCAGCAGCAGCAGTACAAACACGACAAACACACCCGACGACGATCACCTCCACCTCACCCTCCCCACCGCGACCCCGTCCGCCGACCCGGGCATCCTCATCCAACTCCGATTTCTCAGCAGCCAGCCTCTAGCGCCCAAATCCCTCCTCGTCCTGCCCACTGAGCTCCTCCGCACCATGATTTTCCGCTACCCACCGCGGGCCCAGGTTGAGGAGTCCTCCGGCTTCCCGACAGGCACCCGCTGGACCGTCAGCCGGCCGTCGTACAGCGCACGGCACTGCCTCCGGCTCACGATCCTGGATGCGAGCGTCGAGTGGCACGATCTGTGCAGTGCGGTGATGGCGCTGATACCGCCGCCGACGGAAGCGAATCGCTGGGACGGGTACGTGGCGGAGTTTACGTTGAGGGAAAGGGAGGTCAAATTTGCGAGGGCGGAGGCTTGGGATTTGGGGAGGTCTGAGGGTGAGGGTGGGAATGGGGCATGTGACGATGGTGGGGTTGGGGATGTGGATGTGACGTGAGGTGATGTGGGAGGAGGGTAGGTGGTGGAGAGGGAAGTGGTGGGGGGGATGGGGGAAGGGGCAGAGGTTTCAGTGGATATGGAGGATGTGTGCGTGTGCGATTCGCTTGACAAGGCAAAAGGGGGTCTTCTGTCTATTGGCTTCCTCCGGAATATGGACGGGGAAATGGTTGCTTCCTGGCTGAGCTGTCCAACATGGCACTCTTGCATCGAGTGCGACTGTAGGGGGGGTTTCGCCAGTCTCGCCGAGTCAAGCTTGAGAACCAGACGAATAGACGGCTATTGACACAAATTCAAACAAGGCGAGACGTGTCCAGACATCACGGACAACAGAAAAAGAGAGGGAAAAAGTTTTTCCAATTTGGGCATGTCACTAGACGGACGAGAAAGGGGCAAACTTGACTGACCATCCTCCATATATCATCCCTGGAATAAATCGAGTAGGGGGTAAAATCGATCAGACGAACGAGCTAGAATGATTGAATCATATCCTCCTCACCTCTTCATTCTCATTTTGCTTCAAAACTTGGGCTACAGACATTACTAACAAGATGCATGCTGCACGAAGAAGGGGTGAGATTGGAAGGGAGAGCTCGAGTCCCTCCAGACAGGGGACGCAGACCAATAGAAGTACGAGAAGGGGGGGGGGGGGGGGGGGGGGGGGGACAACCCCCCCCCCCCCCCCGGGGGGGGGGAAAAAAAAAAAAAAAAGGGGGGGGGGGGGGGGGGGGGGGGAGCGGACTGACCGACCGCTCTCCGCATGCATACACATGCCGAAATGGGCGCCTGAGCAGAAATAAGACAGACCGGTCAAGCTGTGCATTTCCCACCAGTGCCGTCCTATTTCCTCCTCACTTATCATCCACCCATCCACCATCCCATCCCTCGTCCAACTCTCCTATTCGACCACCGCATCTTTACGGTGGTGAAGGTCTCTTTGGCCCCATCCTCAATATCTTCACCACCGCATCCTTATAGCCCGCCATCTTGGTTTCATCTATCCTCCCTGACCTCCCCTCGGTGTGCTCGCTCAGGTGGACACCGTTACCACACCACAGCACCTCTCCCCCTTTCCCCCCTTGACTGCTTCATCCAGCCAAGTCGTCAGCATGACCCCCATCCTACACCCCGCAATCCCTTCTCCATAGCCATAGAAACCCCCGTCTGATATCCGTGATCCCCTTGACACGCTCGTTCACGAGTTCTGTTTGCGGTGGTTTGTGTGTGTCTCGAGCCCTATCGCGCACTACCCGGCTGACCCTCATACAGACATATACACACACACACATCCCCACCCTCTCCCCCAAGTTCCCAAAACCCATCCAATATAGCTGGCTCTCCTCATCACGCACGCCCGCGTTTCACTCGAGTCCTAAACCGCAGCCTCGCGCCTACGCACTCTCCTGCTGCTGCTGCTGCTGCTGCTGCTGCTTCGCTCCGGGTCAGTCCACATCGGCCCTGAGCGCCCTGCGTCATTCGTCTTCTCCTCTCGTGTCAGGATGTCAGGAGGCGGTTGAGACTTGCTTGCTTGCTTGCTTGCTTTGCCAGAACACACACAGCCGCTTCTGATGGCCCAGGAAGGGGAAGAAAAAGAAAAAGAAAGGGCCGTGGTAACGGGTAGCGTGGATGTATGATTGGTGATGGTATGGGATATGGGATATGGGAGGAGAGGATGCTGGAGCCGCGGATAGAGGTGTTGGGGGGCGCGGGAAGCTGGAGTGAGGTGGGGGCGGGCACGGAGTATCGTTTGCTGGGATGAACTTGAACTGCATGGTAGACTGGTGAGGCGATGGGGCGTGGACTGAAGGATGGGGATGAATGGATGGGCAGAGGAGAGGAGAGGGAAGGGGGAGATGGATGGTGATGGATTGAGGGGTCCGCGTGGCACGGGATGGAGTGATTAGATTGGGACGCGGTTGGGGATGACATGGGGTTTTTCATGTCAGCTGGTGAGGCGAGGGGCCGTGGATGGAAGGATGGGGGGAAGGCTCCGCTGGAAGAGGCGGGCTTCCTTTTTTTTTTTTCAAGGTCGTGATGAGGAAATTGATGCAGGGCCCATGGTGTGTATTTCAGTACTTGAACATCGCAGAGACCAACGGTCTTCTCCTTCTTGTTGGGGGGCTGGACCTGGAGCTTGATTCGATGAGAGTAGAAAGGAGGGGAGGGGGGAGGGGACAAGAAGTGGCTGCGCTGGAGGAGCAGGGCTGGCTTCGTAGGTCATGAGGAGGGCTGGAAGCTGTGGTACGGTGCAAGTATCACGTAGCGCGATTGGTCTTTGGCTTCTGTGAGAGAGATGACGGAGGTCGAACCACTTGAGACCCGAACAAAGCGAAACGCCGTGAGAGCGGAAAAATGACATATCGAGTATCTGTTGGCAAGAATGTTCATCTTTCATTGCTCAGGGTATGTAGTCGCCTAGCTAGCTAGGTACCTACAACGGCTCGCGCCAGCCTCGTCTGATTATGGCGAGCAATATGCTACACATCATGAAGATCTTCTCTACAACAAGAAACCGAATCGAATGTTCCACCATTTCCCCTTTAGTCTCGCTCACCATTTCGTTTCGAATAATACGGCAAATGGAGGTGCTCGATCGCTGAATGACTTTTCCGCCGTTTGAGATTGTTGAAAACGCCAGACTCTTCCATATGAAGCAGGGTGGTCCGGAAAAGGCAATTTTTCATCGCTTGTAGGCATACTCCGCTTGATCTCGCTAAGCGCTAGGGGCTCTCCTTCATGCCCAATCGCCCGGGACGAAAGTACAAATACCATCATGCTGAATTATCTGTGACTCCAGGGTCTAAAACGGCCCATCCTCACTCTGCACTGGACTTGCGTCCTTCTCTCGCGACACCGTGCGTCTGGGACTGGACCTTGAATGTGTGCCGGACATGGCTCGCGGTCCGCTCGGCGCTCTCCTTGCTTTTCCTGATCGGGGCGATCCCTTGACCTAGGATACATATCAGCTGTGGGTCCGCTTTCAAGACCGACGCTCCAGAACCCGGGCGTGAGAGAAGATCGACCCTACCTCGTCGCTCGCACTCGCCATACTCAGGCGGTTTGCATCCTCCTCCTCGGTCCTGCTCAACGGGCTCGCATATTTCGGCTTCGTACTGCTTGACCCGGCAGCCAGCTTTGGAGGCCGAGCGGGTCCCATTGTTTGCGGCACTAGTGGTCCATCATCCTTGACTTTGGGCGGACGAGGCGGTGCTGTACCGGCATCCGAATATGCCCCGGAATCACTCACAACGGGTGAGAGTTGTCCCGGCCCAGTGGCGGCGCCGTAGCGGGAAACGCGCACGCCTGGCATGTTGAAGCGGCTGAGGGTCGGATCCGAGCCAAAGGAGTCGGAGGTGGGAGACAAGCCGGGAGAGGAGCGAGCACTAGGCCCGCTGTAATCCTTGGCTTTGGTTTCGAGAGCGTGTTGGTAGCGGTGGGTGGGGCCTGGGCGAGGTTGGGGATGCTGGAGGTTGAGAGAATTGCGGTGGGCTTGGTATTTGGGATCGTCGGAGACGGAGAGGTGTGAGGGAACAAGTGGGGAGGGAGGGCGGCCCTGCTCCTCTGCTTCTTCTTCTTCTCCTTCCTCCGGTGAATCGAGAGGTTCTTGGATGTAGGGCTGTTGTCCCCGACGGCGGCGGGAGGGTGACTCAACGGAGTCGGTGGAGCGGATGCGATCATCGCCACGATGATCATAGTGGTCGTTGGTGTCGTATTGCTGAAGGTCTCCGGAACGAGACGCTTCCGAGGGAGGCCGCTCCCGTCGAGGAGCTCCAGTGCGGAAGTTGTCCCCAATGGATGAGGCGGTGGTGCGGGACCATCGGGAGACTTTGGGGAAGAAGGAGGAGTTGCTTGACCGATGCTTGCGGCTCTTCTCTGCGCTTGTCTTGGGAGTATTGTCATAAGATTTGGCGGCAGCTGCAGAAAGCTGAGCTTGGGGTGGAGTGGCCAATGGCACCGAGCCTGGTCGAGGGTTCTCTCTCGTCGGGGTGAGCATTTCCTCGTTCTTCTCGAATTGGTTGTCCAGAATCTGCTGATCATGCTCATCAAGCTCTTCGTCGGCCTCCAATACCGTACTGACTCGATTCTGGGAGGCTTGACGGTCACCCATGCTTTTCATCGCGCTGGGCCCTCTCGAGGGCGGATTCGAGAAATAGCCAGAATTACCTCCGGAAGGGATGCCTGGCTGCGTCTGAGGCTCATACGAGCTGGGATCGGTAGCTCGCAAATTCTCATAGGAATTCAAGGTCTGTGCTCGAGCATGGCCGGCTGATGGTCTGACATCTTGACCGGTTTTCAAATCCTGGACTTCGGCGAGAAGATGATGGAGCATGTCCTCAATCTTCCCGACGTCGTTCTGATTCCGAGTACTGAGCCCCTGCAAGGCACGTCTGAAGACATTGCGTCTCTTGTTTGCTGTCTCCTCACTGTCTTCTTCCCGTGACGAGCGTCCACTAGATTTGGCTGCTGAGTTGGGTGGAGGTCGAGGTCCACCAAGGGTAATCTTCTGGACAGCGCTGTCATGTTCCTTTCGATTAGCTTCAGCCAGGAGATCGTCTTGCTCGGCAATGAACTTCTTCATGTCCTCGAACGAGTTGCGCATCTCTGCTGCGCTTCGTACAAGCGTGACCAGAATCTCGGTGTCCCGTGCGTTTCGTTGGGCGTCTCGAACAGTGAGCTACACACACCAGTCAGTATGGATGCTGAGCGATCTGGTTTGGAATCTTACATGGTCCATCAGGGCGACAATGTCCTTCGACTGTATGCGATCGATGCCATTGCCAGTTGCGCTGTCGTAGAGCGGGGAGCCCATCCCTCGAGCCAGCCCGGAGTTGGTGCTGAGATGTCTGGCATGGCCGGTGCCAACAAAAGGGTCGTCCTCCAGATTCAAGCCTCCATCATTGAAAGAGGTCGCGTCTTTGAAAGCAAGCTCGGGGCTTTGAACCCCTCGTTGCGGTCCCGATACATACCCTTCATCTTTGGGTGGGCTCGGGATCCCATTGCGGCTCATGTACGAGTCAGGAGCAGTCCCAAGATCATGATTCACGACATCGTAGCCTCCCTCTTCCAGGCTCGGGTTGGATTTGACTTCATTCTTGTCGAGTCCGGCACCTGATCGAGCTTTTCCATCCGGCGAGGATTCTGCGCTCTTGGCCACCTGCGCGGCAGACAAGGCCCGGGCAGCAGCCGCTTTGAGACTCTCGTGAGCACTGGAGTCTTTGGACCGGCTGAAGGTGTCGTTTGCTTGCGGTGGGGTAGGGTGATAAGGCCAGTGGTCTCGATTGCCATGTGGAGTTCCAGCCAGGGGGCCCTGAAGGAATGACGGGTTGGTGCTGATGTCAGAATCGGATAGGTTCGCCCCGATCTCGGGAATCGGGCTACCTGCAGTAGGCACCGCGGTGTACCCATGCTCAGGCCTGTCGTCTTCCGACCTCGCGACACTCTGGCGCGGAGACCCCTTGGCAGAAATATCATGCAGGTAGGACTTGGTGGGAGAATGGCGCTGTGCCTTGGCGATGGGTGACTGCTCTCTGGATGCCACTTCCCTTGACGCACTGTAGGCTGAGTCTCTTGGAGCTTCTTTGTCAGGAGAGTCGATGAATGACCGGTCTCCCTTTGAGCGTGTTGAAAGCACCGAGGTCTCTAGCAACGATGCGACAGCAGACTCGACAGCGACAGGTGTGCCCCGATAGTCGGGATTTTTCCTGGCATCAACATTCTGGTGCTTCTGACCTTCGACCACTTGGGAAAGTCGTGAAGCGTCCATACTATCATCAGTGTAGTTGGTCATATGTCTGTAATCCACGGTAGGGTCCCGGTCATTCTCCTCTCCGACGGTGGAGCGATATTCGTCGTTCTTCTCGTGCTGTCGTTGAAGCCACTCGTTGAGAGCCGGATCTTGGTCGGAATAGCCTTCCTCGTCGTACTCTTCGTCGCGGAGTGGATGCTGATTCAGTACATCTTCGCCCGGCTCTAGATGGATACCTTTCGGGCGCGTCGTCCGGTCAAAAGCATCGGTGGCTACAGAAGTCTCAGACTTGGCAGAAGCGGCGCTCTTTCTTCGCTGGCGCTCATCGTTCAGCGATGTAGTGCTGCGGTTGCGGCGATATGATTGGCGATCAGGCTCGCTTTCTTGACGACTGGACACGCTTTGAATCGGACTGAGGCCCCGACCTCCTTCATGGCTGTAGTCATAGCCGTTGCTGTTCCGCTTCGAATATTCGCGGGCAGCTAGCAATGCGGCGCCCGACCCTGCCACTCCTCCGCCAAATATGCTACCCTTCTCGCCTTTGCTCATCTGACTTTCCTCTCGCGGGCTTTGGGCACTGCGGGGACTTCCTTGGCTCAAGTCGCCTTGGGATAAATTGCTGTGATGCGTTCCCAGACTGCTTTTGCGAAGCTGCTCTCCCTTGGCTTTGGTAGGAGTCCGGGACCCAGAGGAAACTTCTCGGGGGGATCCACGGGCCATATGGCGGACCTCCGCTTTCTGCACCTCGAAGGCGGGCGATTTGGTTCGTTCGGTCTCATCCGAGAGGATGGAATCGCGGGTGATATCAGAGCTATGGATATCGCTCTGCATAGGCATCGGTGGGACGTCGTGCTTCCGGAAAACATCTTCACTCTCGGCAAGACTAGCACTGCGACTCTGGCTCTTGCTTCGCCGTTTCCTCCTGCGCTCTCTACTGTCGACGCTTGACTTGGACTCACTGTGCTTCATGTCATGCCGGGTGAGTGCCGCAGCTGTCAAGATCCCGCCTGCGATACCTCCAGCAGTGGCATCTCGCAGATGGTGGCCTTCATTGCTCCTTTTCCTCCCCGAACTTCCCCCGTCGTGGATGACCGTTTCTTCCGACATTTCGCGTTGCGATCTTCTTTCGCTTGGAGAGTCGGATTTGCGGGATCGGCGATGCTCTTTGCGACCCTTGATGGAATCGCCGCCGGACAGCACCGTGCCAGGATCGTTTTCGTCCGCCTGTAGGATGAGCTGAGGCCTCCCAGCAATATCTGGCGCACTGCTGTGCTTTGAAACCTTTCGAGCTACTCTGTCGCTGCTGCCGGAGGTCACCGAGGCCTCCTCGAATCTCTGCTTGGTCTTTTGGAGCTTCTGGTCCTTTTTGAGAATCTCGAGTTCTGGGAGCAAGCGACGGATAGCCTTCTCAACGGTTTCGAGCAGCTGGGGGTTGGTGGCGGCTGACGATCGCGAGGTGCCAGATCTGATGGAGTACTGATCCCCAGACTGGCGCTTGGCCGAAAGCTGGGAGTCAGTGGCGAGGCTCGCTTCTGTCCCACTCCGAAGATCGTCATGCTGGTACTTGCCCGACCTGCGTCGTGGGCTTTGCAGTGACTCAACTTGCTCGCTGCTGACGCTGCGACTCCTTGACGTCTTGCTCCCCCGTCTGTGTTTGCTGGTATTGCCCTCTCTTGACTTGGATGCCGCAAGCTTCTCCATTGCCTTATGTGCTATGCGCTCCTTGCTCAGGCTTCTGCTTCGTCTCCGCGAAGGAGTCTTCAGGGTATCAACGGTCGTGGCTGCTGCATCGACACTGGTACTTCGACTTCGATTTTTGGTTGGGGTGACGCTGGAGTGCTTCTCTTCCAACATGCTGTCCGGCGGCATAGAAGAGATCTCGGACGGATTCTGCTGTATCAGTCGACCGTCTTGCCGATCCGACAGGGTGGAGAGATCGCTATTCTGGTCACGACCCATGACTTCGATTTCCACTGGGGGATACCGATGAGCTAGACTCGACTCTTCGGCAGCTGAGGTGTAGGAACTGATGCTCTTATCATCCGACGCGCGTTCTGTGATCTGTTTTGGGGATGAGGGCGAGTGTTGACCCAAGGAAATTCTCCTGGTATAGGATGGCTTCTGTCCGTCCTTGGACTCGGAAACGGTGATGTGGTCGTTGGTGTTCTTGATCTTCCGAGCGGCCGATGGGGTGACCTTGACCCTGACACTCGGTCTCGACCGTACTCCGTGGTCCTTGCCTCCCTCGAAATATTCAATGAGCAGTGAGGTCTGTGATTGATTGGACGGCTTGGTCAATCTACTCTCGATTCCCCTTTCTTGCCTGTCGCGACGCTTCTTCACTGGTAATGTGATCTCCCCGCCGTCCTCTGGGATTGTGTATGATGTTTTGTCAGTCCGACGTGAGACGTCAGTGGCTAGGTCGACGTCGGTTCCGCTCTCTGCAGTGGTGGGCTCGATTGGTTCAGTGGGCGAGTCTGTAGGGGCCGGCAGAGGTATCTTGCGAGATTCGACTCCCATCGCGATTCGGTTCAGATGGTGTGGATTTGGAAGTCGGCCAGGCCCAATGTCAATTCCTCCTCATTGACTTTGCAAGGTACTGTTTGTTCGATGGTGCTCATGCCATTTTGAGCCCTTCGAAGAGGAAGCTGGCTCTTGCAAGATCGGACCAAGGAGGCAAACGAGGCAGGTAGAAATGATGGGTGCTGGATGTCGGAGATGATGATGATCGATAGCTGCCGAAACGCCTATGCGTATAGATCAGATGATGTTCTCCACGCTATTAATCTACTGCTGCTTCTGTCTGTCCGATGAACAGGTCGAGAGATGTCGACAGGGTCTACCTTTAGCTACGCAGCTGCACCGAGCTGATGCGACCCGAGCTTCACTCGTTGAGAAAATGCCCGGCGGTGGTTGACATGCACCTTCCAACGTCACCACTCTCAGTAGAGTGACAGCAGCTCTCATGCGCACGACCTAGAAATGCAGAATGGAAAGATGGACCGCTTGATGTTAGAAGACTTAAGAAGCTTTGAATGTTTGTAAACTTGGATCTTTACGGAATACGGAATTAGACTTTCCAGCGTAAAAAAAAATAGCTGGGGCTGAAGCTCGCCAAGGGACAGTACAGTGGATACACTGGACAGCGCACTTTAACGGGGGTACAGGGGCCTGGGCGCTAATGATCAGGTATCCGCTAAACCCGTCATGATGCTGCTCGTAATCATTGGTAAGTCGCAACTGTCTGAGATTGGCGAGAGGGAAGAGGGGGAAGAGGTGGGAGGAGGAGGGGGGCTGGGAGGGTGTGATCGTGCGTTTTCTACGAAAATGATCATCTATAATTGTCTGCAAGCTACATCTGCAACGTTAATGTACAGTAGATGAAGACATGTCGAAGCGGAGTACCTGGAATGGAAAGGAGGCGACTACCGTATCGATCAAGTATTTGCACGTGAGCGACAGTACTTCTGCAGTTGTACTAATAGTTCAATTGAGATCGAATCCTTCCCTCCAAGCCTCCTGAAGTCCGCATGCCCCAGTGCCCCACTCTCCACCCACCACCAACCAAACGGACGACTCAACGGCGAAGGTCCGAGGGCCCGTCGCCCGCAAGAGGCGTTTTGCCATGTTTTCCTCCCCAGGAACTTCACAACCTTCGATGACTTTCTTCGCACTTTATCCCCCAATGCCCTCCTTCAAGTTCTCCTGCACCTTGAAAGCTTGTCGTGCTTTTACAGGTACTCAGAGTAGGTCAACAATGTGAATTCGGCAGTTCGCGGGCCAACGAGCCCCAACCTCCCCCTCCAATTGGTCGGCGGACCCCGCGCTTGACAGCTCATCAGACTGCAAGCGCGCACAATGCAAGCAAGTCAAGCACGGATCCCAACCGTAAGGCGGACCACTCAGGAAGTCAGAACATAGGATGCAGATGGAGTACGGAATACTTGGACACGATGCCCAAGTTACTGCTTCTTCAGATTCTAATCTTGTGCGACCAATACGCCTCGATACCTCATCCCTCCGCTTCCCATCTTCTCGAAAGCCTCCTGTATCCCCTCCGCAGTCATTGGAAATTCTTCCACCACGGGCTGAACCTCGTGTTCCGCGCAGAATCGTAACATCCTCTGATGCACCGCTCTTGGGGCCACTACAGTCCCCTGAATCGTAATCCCTTGTTGTACCATTGGCAAGGCCGGAAAGCTGAAGTCCCCTTCCGCCACCGTCAACGGGAAGATCTTGGCCTCTGGCTTCAATATCGGCACATAAAGTTCCCAGCTGGGTAATGCGCTGGTTGTCACGATGAGTCGATCGACAGGTTCGCAGTGCTCAATCTTGTCCTTGCCCGCTGTTGCGTGGAACTCCTTGGCGCCCAATGCCTCCATTGCGAATTTCTTCTTGCTCTCTGTCCCGCTGAATACCACCACGGTGCAGCCCATCTTGGCTGCCATCTGAACAGCCAAGTGGCCCAGCCCACCCACACCGATGACACCAACGCGTTCTGTAGGGCGTGTATCATAGCCTTCGATGGCGTTAAAAATGGTGGCGCCGGCGCATTGCAAGGGTGCCGCGATGGCAGGCGACATGTTGGGGGGAATGTGGAAGAGGAAGGAAGCGCGCCAGACGGTGTGGGATGCCAGGCTACCCAGATCATAGTCGCCGTTGCCGTACCAGACTCGCGCAGGACAGTATGTCTCGCGGCCCGTGAGGCAGTGTTCGCAGTCGCCACAGGTCGAGTGAAGGTATCCGAAACCAACAATTTCGCCTCTTCAGTTGAAGGAAGAGGTGTTGGTAAGCATCATGGTGGGCTCTGGGTATAACAGAGAAGGCAGACGAGAAAGGATGGTAAGAGATGCGGTAGCATCACATGAATACAATGACTCACTTCTTGAAGCCTTTGACGTCCGTTGCAGTGGAAATGATCGTGCCGACGCCTTCGTGACCAAGTACCTGATCACTGTGGCGATAATGTTCGTCGGTGCCACAGAGACCGCTATGGGTGATTTTGACGAGCACTTGATCTCCGGTCAGAGGTGCATGGCGGACGTTCGATTGGACGATATTGCCAGACTTGGATCCGCGAAAGACGGTAAAGTTGATGCTGCCATCTTCTGAATTCATCTTGTCTGGATGGATTCTTGTTCTACGGATTGCTGGTAAAGCTCGACGGTGGAGACAATGAGCTTTCGTGAGCTCCGACTTTGCAATCAGAGACGTGGTCCAGGTTGGAATACTTTGAGCAATGTCGACATCTTATTGGGATATCAAGGATCCAACCAAGCTTCTTCCTATCTGGACGTCCATTTGTAAGCGCGTCATCTTCATGCACGTCACTGACGTTATCTGCGAATCCTTGTATGGATAGGACCCTTGACCTGAAATTTGAGAGTGCAATCGGCCGATGTCTCGTCGGACAGAGTTGCTCGTTAAATCCTCTGATATTGGGGCCATACTCAAGCTGGATCTCAAACGTGAAGAACAACGCATCAACTGGGCATACGTTTTGAAGAAGCAACAATTCAGCACGCCGGGGTGAAAATGCAAGCGTATGTGATACGGAGTAGCCCGCTTTATGAAGACCGGTTTAAACATGTCTTTCGCGAAAGGATCCTCACCCACAGGATCGAGATCCCCAAGAAATGTGCTCTTGGAGTCTTTGGAGCGTGGATGAAATGGGTCATCTCAGGCGAGCTGGTGTGGTAAGCTTCATCTGTATAATCTGTATAGAATGAACATTTCGGACAACTGCGTCAAGAGCTTTCTGAGAGCCAACAGCACATATTGCTCTTGATGCGCCAACAATGTACCTTATGGGCAACATCTTGAGTACGCACTGTTGTACGGCGTCGCCTTGACGGGCCATTTGGCGGGCTTTGGTTGGCTCTGAAACTCCGAACGAATGAAACAGGTCCCAGCTGCTCCGGGCGACTGAGACAAAGAAGACGATTGTCCTCAGCCTTTCATTGCCTGTTTGCCAATATGATCTGGCCGGGCCTTCAAGTCTGAAGCTTTCACATCAAAGCGATAAAGCACCAGCCAAAATCAACATTCCAAGGGATGAATAATTGGTGCGAGGAGCATTACGCGTTACAAAAGCCTTGATCCGAATTACGAGGCTGAGTAAGAGCAGAGCCATTTCCCCGGTCAACCAATCGACGATACGAAATAATGAAAATGATCGCCCTCTTATGCCGATTTATCCCTGACTAATCTCCAAAGAGGCTAAGTCGTTGCCAAGCCCATCCCCTGACCATTCTTCCTTCTCCTGCAGGGCCCCCAAATCATCCATAATCATCCTTCCGTAGTCCGAGAAACATCTCATCATCATCAAACTCTACCTACCAGACCCTCATCTACCACCATCACTCACTTCATCACAATCGCTTCGATGGACAGCGTCACTTGAGTCCCTTTTAGGTCACGGCAGGGAAACGCGCATCCCCGCATTCAAGTCAGCCGGTCGTGCCGGATCAGGCTTGCCACTTTCGTTTTTCGTTTTTCGACGTTTCCTTGATTTCAACTTGGTCTCCGCAGCCATCACGCGACACTCTGCAGCCCAGCATCACTCATCCGACGTCTCGACCTTGGGACTCATACACAGGCTGGGATCTACAGCATACATCTAATTAATCGAAGAGGTGGAAAGACAACACAGGCTGTAGCGCCTCCAGAGGAATACGACCCCTTGAAGAGAAGGACAGACAACCCGATCTACCCTCGTCATCACCGTCAATATGCGCTTCTCGCCATTCTCAAGGCCTACATGGCTGTCGCTGGGACTCCTGGCATCGATGTCGCCATTTGCGAATGCTGCCAATATGATCGAATCCAAATCGCTCAACCCTTGCCAGGCCAATTCAAGCTTCACTGCGACCTTGTTCGACGTCATCTTCACCCCGGCCAATATGTCTATCGGCTTTGACATCGTGGGTGTTTCGTCCTTGTCGGGCTACGTCGTGGCGGAATTGGATGTCATTGCATACGGCTACAGCATCTTGCAAAAAACCATCGACCCATGCACCGCCAATTTGCAGGGCATGTGTCCCATGAATCCTGGCCAAATCAATATCAATTCCAACATTCCTCTATCCAAGGAGGTTGTCAACTCGGTCCCTGGCATCGCCTATGGTGTGCCCGACTTGGATGGATTAGTCAAGATTTACATCAAAGATAAGAGTTCCGGCACCAGTCTGACCTGCGTGGAAGCTGAGCTTTCCAATGGAAAAACGGTCGATCAAAAGGCCGTTGGATGGACGACGGCTGTCATTGCTGGCCTCGCTCTTTTGGCCTCTGCCGTCACCTCCGGCTTGGGCCATTCCAACACCGCTGCTCACGTGGCAGCCAATGCGCTCTCGCTTTTCGGCTTCTTCCAGGCACAAGCCATCATCGGCATGACTGCCGTACCCTTACCGCCAGTCGTTGCATCTTGGACCCAGAACTTTCAGTGGACCCTGGGCATCGTTCGGGTCGGCTTCCTGGAGTCCATCTGCACCTGGTATCAGCGATCGACCGGTGGCAAACCCTCCACGCTCCTTTCGAACCTCAACAATGCATCTGTCGAGGTGCAAAAGAGATCGCTCGAACCGCTCCACAGGCTGGTCGTGCGCGGCGTGAAAGACATCATCAGGAGAGCCGCAAATACGGGGACCGATGCGTCCAAGACGATTGAAGTCCGAGGCATCAAGCGAGTGGGATTCCGTTCAAAGATCGAACCCACCAACATTTTCATGACCGGCCTGATCTTCTTCATGGTCTTCGTCGTACTGATATCTGCGTGTGTCGCACTGTTCAAGGCCTTCTGCGAAGTTGCAGTCAAGGCCGGCTGGTTCAAAGGCGACAAGTTTGAGGATTTCCGGCAAGGATGGAAGGTCGTGCTCAAAGGGATCCTGTTCCGTGCCGTTCTCATCGGTTATCCTCAGATTGCTATCCTCTGTCTTTGGGAATTGACACAACGCGATTCGGCCGCCGAGGTAGTACTGGCTCTGTTTTTCTTCATCACCATGACCGCCTCCCTTGTATGGGCATCAATGAAGGTGGTCCGGATAGCGAAACGATCGGTCCAGATGCACAAGAATCCTGCCTATATCCTCTATTCGGATCCATCGGCCTTGAACAAATGGGGTTTTCTCTACGTGCAATTCCGTGCAACGGCCTACTACTTCGTCATGCCTCTGTTGGCCTACATTCTGATCAAAGCCATCTTCATCGCTTTTGCCCAAGGAAGCGGGACGGCTCAGGCGATAGCACTGGTCATCATCGAAGCGGCCTTCCTCATTGGCGTCAGCATTCTCCGGCCCTGGATGGACAAGAAGACCAATGCCTTCAACATCTCCATTGCGGCCATCAACTTCCTGAATGTGATATTCTTGCTTATCTTCACTGCCGTATTTAATCAACCAGTAAGTTCTTTGGTGCTTTGTATGGTCGAATGATCTGTACTGACATGAATAGGGCATTGTCACGGGTGTTGTGGGAGTAGTCTTTTTCATTTTCAATGCAGCATTTGCGTTGATCCTCCTTATCCTCGTCCTGATTGCTACCATCTATGCGATTGTGTCCAAGAACCCTGATACCCGGTACCAGCCCATGCGCGACGATCGTGGCTCTTTCATCAAGTCGCAATCTCAACTCAACACCGAGCTGGATGCTTTGGGAGCAACGGCCCGGGGCGACATGGGCCAGAAGGGCTTCTACAGCCGTGACCTGGACTCAGGCTCCTTTTCATCCGAGGACAAACCCTCGCTTGGGGACCCTGCTGGTGTTCCATTACCTCCTTCAACGTCACATTCAACACGAGAACCGCCGCGGTCGCCAATCGAGCCAAACATGCAATACTACCCTAGCGACGGGGCCAACCGACACAATGCCCCGTATGCCGACAGCCCACAGGGCATATATAACAACAATAACGGCAGCTCAAGACCTGGGGCAGACATGCCGCTGATGAACAATGGAGGCAATGACCGAAGGTTGGATGCTTCGCCATACCGTCGAGCCCCATCATCACACTCAAGCAATGGCTACAGCCGGTCACAACACAACGCGAGTCCGTGGCAACGTGGGGCAGGATACGATCATTAAGTGCTAGTGCTCCTTGCTACGAAGAGGCGTCGTGGATGGAGTTGCGATCAACGAGTACATAATACGCTATTCGATAATTGTTCTACGCATGTCTGGGGGGCTATGTGGTCCTGGTACAGGCTTTCGGGCTCACGCTCTCGCCCCGGACTCCTCAACGGATGGCGCTAAAAAATTGCATTTGCCCTTGCAGTTCCGTTTGATTGGAAGTATCTTGGGGGATCCACGGATGGTTTTGGCAAGATTCGGTGTGAGGCAAAGTCTCGAACCGACGGATGCGAGATTTGGACGAAGGGTCACTGATTGGCGTTTTAACATGATGACCATTGAATGCATTGGGGCGGGGATGGATTGATTGCTTCAGCCCATGCATCGAACGGGGAGGGCAGCCCCGACTCTTGTGCTAGAATTGAATGCTTAGTAGAGATAATGTATATACGGCGAATTTTCAAGATCCGTTTGTGAAAGACCTTTGATTTCATGCCACGTTTCAATGCTCGAGCTCTGTTGAGAAATATTTGATTGGGTGAGCTATGTTTCAGCAGCTTTAAGCTGGATCAGAACGCTGTGTCACATCTGATGTGTTTCAAGATGTGATTGACGGCAGCCTCTGCATTTGTGATACCGTAAACCAGGCGACACGCTGAGCTGAACCACCTCATCAGACGATCAGAGAGGCAAACCCAGGAAACACATCTGCCACCCTGGCCTCCTTTGGCCCGCGGCACTCAGACACAACACTGAGCATGGAGCAGGCTGAAGGAAACGAGTCCCTCGGTCCAACGCCACCGGCAAAGCCAAGCTTTTCGGGAGCAGCGGCCAAATTTAACGCGGGAGGATGATGTGGCTTAGATTCTAGATCTCGCCGATGAGCCAATCAACCCAGTCGGCACTCGCCACTTTGTTACCTTTGCGGGCGTCTGCAGTGAAGACACAGCGATCCGGCTGGATCGGGATCCATGATTACGTGGACCCTCACATTTGTTACGCAGGGAAGAGCGGAACAGATAACTTAATATTGCAGGCAGCAAAAGCTGGAGGCTGAGTTACTTCAGCTCTTCTTGTAGTACTAGATCATGCATGAAATTACATTAAATTTGGCCGGAGCTCTTCTCGACACTTCGTTCATGATCATCACTTTTTCTTCTCCCTCTTGCGCTTTCGTTCCCTCTGTTGATATGACCGCCTCAGTCTGATAGTTACTATTGTTATCGATTTTCCCGTCGCAACGGCTCCCAACCGGTTGGGACAAGCGAACTCGGGAAGCGCCAAAAGAATGAAACCAACAATGGCATTCTTTCCTCTAATCGCAACCACATTCCTCTCCCTCACTTCGGCCTTCTCCCTCCCTACTATCGACCTCCTTCACCCTCATCAGCCACAGAAACGCTCCCCCAAAGTCTTTGGCCTCGACTTCACCAAACACAATGTCGCCAACAGTCCAAGCGCAGGATCGCTTACCGAACGCCACTCCAAACGTCAAGCCAAAGCCTTTTCCGCCGACCTCACCAATGCCCAGATCGCCTACATAATCAACATCACAATCGGCACCCCGCCACAGCAATTCGCCGTCCAGCTCGATACTGGCAGCGCCGACCTCTGGGTGGCCTCTTCAGATGCGGAGGCTTGCCAGCAAACCGATGACAATCCGCAAGGATGCACCTTGACCGGTGAATTCGACGGCCAGCGATCCAAAACCGCCAAGCTGGTCGACCAGGGCGGCTTTGAGATTGAATATGAAGATGGTAGCGCTGTACAGGGGGACTACATCAATGATACCGTCGCCATTGGGGCCATGCAGATCAAGAGCCAACAACTGGGCGTTGCTTTGCAGACCACCCGCGTCTTGGGCATCATGGGCATCGGCTACAGTGCCGATGAGAGCGTAACGCGCGGTGATCCTGATAAAATCTATCCCAACATCATTCAATCCATGAAGGATCAGGATATGATTGCCGCCACCGCCTACTCCCTCTGGCTGAATGATCCAGGTAGGTCTCGCTTTCCCTCGTCGAGAATCTCAGTCTGACATGATTACAGATTCCGCCAACGGCTCCATCCTCTTCGGTGGCGTCGACACCGCCAAATACACCCCGCCCCTCACCGCCCTCGATATCCAAAAGGGCGCCAATGGCTCCTACACCGACTTCACCGTCGCCCTCTCCTCCGTCACCTTCACCGACGCCTCTTCCAAACAGGCTCTCGCCAAGAACAATATCAACCTCCCCGTCATCCTCGACTGCGGCACCACCGACACCTACCTCCCCGACAGCATCGCCAACGACATCCTCGCCGGCGTCGGCGCCATCAACACCCAAGACCTGGGCCTCTTGGTCCCGTGCTCCTACGCATCCTCCAAAGCCTTCTTCACCTTCAACTTCGGCGGCAACGGCGGTCCCGCCATCCAAGTGCCCATGTCCGAGTTCGTCACCCCCTTACTCACCCTCGATGGCTCGACGCCCAAGTTCCCGCACGGCGGCGGCCCCGCCTGCTCCTTCGGCCTCATGTCCTCGGGCCCGGCCTCCGCTGACACACCCATCCTCCTGGGCGACTCGTTCCTGCGCTCCGCCTACGTCGTCTACGACCTCGCCAACAACCAGATCGCCATGGCGCAGACCAAGTTCAACGTCTCGGACTCCAATGTGCAGGAGATACCCAGCGGAGGCAAGATCCCGGGCGTCACGGCCACGGCGACGGGTGTGGCCGTCACCCAGAGTTATACGGGGTTGCCCTTGCAGACGAATGCGGCATCCAAGGGGGCCGCGGGCGCGAGCGTCACGGGTGCAGCGGGGAGCCCGACATTTAATTTGGGGGTGGGGAAGGCGACGGGGACGAGTGGGAGTGCGAAGAAGAGTGCCGCCGGTGCGCTGGAGTCCCCAGCCAGGGGCATCATGGGGATGGTGTGTGCCATGGTGGTGGGGATGGGGATGCTTGTGGGAGGTGGATTGTTGGCTGTGCGGTAGAAAAGTCACTCACACGCGGCGCCTCCATTTCTTCGGGCGGCTGGTATTTTTGGGGATTGCATTCTGGGAGCATAGCATTTCGCATGCCATACATATTCATAGCCTCAGGCGCCGGGAAAAGAACATTTACATATCATGAAATGAACGAGTCATCCGAATCCCCGCTAGAATTCTCTCACGACGAGAGACTCAAGCGGTTGCTTTGCCCCTCGGATCCATTTTGGGTCCCTTCAGCTCCCCAAATACCTATGGAACTCACCAAGTCCCCCCTCTCTCAAATCTCCCATACCACACACACATGGACAATGCCCTCCCGGTCGACCACCCTTCCCACTCCCCCCCGTTCCACAATCCCATCACTCAATCCTGGCCAGCAATATCACTGATGAAGCGTGCCCCCCTTCCTCTTCGCCCCACCTCGCCTCGAAGACGCCCCTGCCCAATAAGGCCCCCCCCCCCACCGTCCCAAAATTCCCCTGAATCTTCGGAGGTGGGGGGGTTATGGACCAGCATGCTACGTTGCGTTGATCCACCTGCCTCTAGTGTCTACAGAATAATACCATCCCTCTCTCTCTCCACAAGACCAAAAGGGATGAGGAGGGAAGTATAGCTCTTCCATCCTAAACCGGTTTGAGGAAATTTCTGCATCGATGAGGAAAGTACTACAACGATGAGGGGAGATGCGGATGATCGCGATATTGGACCATCGGGATAGTGATGTTGAGTGGAGATGTGTAGTGTATGTATGCGGTTTTTGGGAGGCTTATATTGCTGTTGTAAAAGACCAAAGAAGACTAAAAGAAGAAGTGAAAAGAATAGGTGAAAGGGATGTAGACGAGTATAATCACCACCGCCGCTGAATGCAAGAATAGAGATGTTCAGGTGGTGTGTGTCCCCTATTGGGAACAAGAGGGTGTCAAGGGGGGGAAACGTCGGTGGGTGTTTTTGCGGATGTATCGGCGTATCACTAGAGTATTGAGGTTGGATGGAGCGAGCGGAGTTATGCGATGTAGACGGATGCATGAACGGCCGGCCGAAAGGAGGGGCGAGGATGTAGGGGATGGGGGATTAAGGGAGGATGATATAGGGATGCAAGGGTTTAAGGATATAAGGATGGGGTTCTGTGGAAAGGGGGAAAAGGGAAAGATAGGTGGTTTGGGGGGGTTAGTGTGGGCGTGATTTGAGGAAGGGGGCGGAGGGGCCAGCAGGTGTGGATATCGGGTTGATTGGTGTTCTTCTGGTGGAGGATGTTTGATCGAACTCATTTGCTGCAACGAGTTTTTCTTGGGCAGCGTTGATAGAGGGTGGGGGATAGGAAAGGACGCGATTGTTTGAGTATTGGGAGTTGGTATGCTCGTTGAGGGTGTAGGCTTGGTCTGGTCACAGGTTGATGGCTTTGATGTGGAAAATACGGATGGGAAGCTGTCTTCTGTTCGTCCACTCTGAAGAGGTGTTCAGCTGTATTGGAGGACATGCTCTTTCAAAGTGATGATACCTTCGTGTTGAAGGGAAGGATGGGGAAGAGTATAGAAGACTGGAAAGGGCTGTCGCGCAGGACTTTGTTCACATTCGCTAGTAGAACAATATAGCCTACTTACTTCATCTTGAGGAAAGGAATGTGTCTGAAATACTCAAAGCACAGAAGCATAGTTGTTAGGTTGCGAACATTCTGTTGACGGCATGAATTATTTTCTCCCAAAATCGTTGATATTTGTAGGATAACAAACGTTGTAAGGGTGAAGTAGAATTGCCCTAACACCCCAATCGTAAGAGTCATCTGGCCAGCGCCTATACAGCGAAGAGAATCGAGTCTCCGCTTTCCGTCGCAGGTATTGCGCACTAGGCTAAGTCCTTTTCTGTTCTGCATCGAGGCGAAATCGTCAACTCCATCTAAAAAGAGGGGGCTCGCTCACCGACCTTTGTTGTCTCGATCATCATACTCACAGAGACCATGGTGCTGCGCTGCGTTGACCGAGATCCGTCAACCGTGAATCAAACAAGTTGGATATGCTCCATCTGGGAGTCATTTATGGAAAAGGATTTGGACTCGTCTTCCCGCACGATCTTTTCGATCCCTTTTAGAAAATTGAAAAACGGGCCTCTATCACTAATGCCTCCATCAGGGATAGCGACAGTGCTTGTTGGGTATAGGTGAAAAATTTCCGTGCAGCCCACTCGCTGATAGCAAGCTTGATGGCCACATTGCTGGAGAATCAACCCAACAATACGGACCTCCCAACTGGAATAACTTACAGTCAGCGGTAAGAGATAGAGAGGCTCATTGATCTTTTCCAGAGAGCAGTCTGGCCATGTATCGCACCCTACACAAAATTCTGGATAACGATAGAAATTCTCGTCCGATCGACGTAGACTCCAGTCTACGACAAAGAGCTGTCCGATTAGATCAAGATAACCCCCTTTTACTTGGCCCATTTCGTCATCAGTAGCTAGGTCGATATGTGCTGATTGAATCTCGATGAGATGTTTCATGGGCTCAGAGGGTTCATTGGGACCACAATAGCTTTCGACCGATGCCCAGGACCAAGAGGGCGCGCGATATGTCGTAGGGCGACTCCAGTCTTCGTGTTTCATACGCCATCCTAACTGATTAACAAGGTTTCTTTCCCAGAGCCCAGCCAGATATCGACATTCCATGATAGGCTTCATCTCTCTAGCGATGGCAGAAATTGCGATCAGCTTATCTGCCTCCTTGGTCAATTGACATCGTGTGTAAGATCTGACAATGCCAGTCCATATGTCGAGGCACTCTGATTTTGATGAGCGGAGAGTCATCGATGGATTCTGTTTATTGAAGTCAAATATTTTGCGATCCTCGAGACCACTGAGTGGCCACATGTCACGTGGCATTTCGCCTGGAAAAAGTTCACAGGTGCGAAGCTCATCGCATTCCCAGAACAACTGATGGCCTGAAAAATTTAGTGAACGCGGCGACAGAATACGCTATGATTTTGCTTTAGAACCCAAAGCAGTATCCTGAGATTGGGTCGGGCTCACCTCTTGCACAACCCAAGCCCGTTTGTACAGCGGGGAATAACGAAGTGCCGCCCAAGCCTCAACATACTCGGATTCCTCGTAAGGACCCGCAAACCTTTCTGCACTTCTATGATGATCATCTGCAGGCTCGTTCAAGAACCTAAGATCGATAGTGGACCAGTCAAAACATGGCCAAGCGCTTTCATAGTCGTACCTGTGGAGGGGGCGTTCCAATTGCGGCGGTTTTCTGGTCATGAAGATTCCTATGGCATCATTACCAGCGTGCGCCGCTGCGATGTTACAATATGAGAACCTATAGACATTACTCATATTAATTGACTCAGACAACCAGTCGCTCTCGGAGTCTTGGATGATGCAAAGGGAATCAATCCACAGGTATTGAACATCAAGTGCGCGTGTCACATCGATAGTATCTCTGAAAGTACGCATGATTTCACCATGAGGAATCTCCCGAATCCAGGAGGCAAGTTTGCGC
This sequence comes from Ramalina intermedia, assembly GCA_003073195.1. Taxonomy (NCBI): domain Eukaryota; kingdom Fungi; phylum Ascomycota; class Lecanoromycetes; order Lecanorales; family Ramalinaceae; genus Ramalina; species Ramalina intermedia. The sequence continues at coordinate 36,726 of PEKF01000104.1, forward strand.
TGTGTCAGAACCTTCCTGTGAGGATGGGTTCCCCAACAGTGAGACAGTGTAAGGTACCTGACTCGACGATGGATCGCCGATCCTTCACATAGTCTAAGAGTAGGATCATCCTGGGTCCCCACAAAGACTAGACGGGTTGGATTCCAGTCTTGAAGCGATGCTGGCCGTAAGCGCTCACATGCCGAGTGGTGATTAACGCAGCTCTTCAACCATTGACTACAAAGAGCGAGGCTCTCCTTCGAGCCGGTGTTTTGGCCCGGTGGGTAGGTGGTACGTGGCAACTGATCTGTCGGTCGTCAGTACCAACCTCTCATTGACAAGGTCAGGCTATCATACCTGAATTGCGTAATGCGGGTAATACATATATCGCTGGAAGCCATTTGAATGGTGGTCTCTTCACCCGAAACCACAACTTGAATCGCGTGGTAGTGCTATATTCACAATCCAAAGACCAATCATCACCTTTCTCATCTTGGAATGGCAAGCGTACACATATTTTACAGCGGCAAGCTACAGCTTCGGTGTAGGCCAGATACGATTGGTGATGATCTCGTGTACCCCACTTGTGTTTACAATGAGGAGAACTGATCTCGTCTAAAAGCCGACAACACTCTTGACAGAACATCTTGCGCCATTCATCTTGCTGTGGGTCATTTGGTGCGGCGGAACCATCCAAGATTGTGTCCGAAGGCATCACGGGCGGCAACCCCTTCTCTGATACGATGTCCAGATATTTGGCTGAGCAATTATTACCAACGAGCTCGATGACCCTTTCACGGCTGCCGCTCCAAAGACTGGGCCAAAGTTTATGGTGAGGAAGGCAAAAGGCTCCCGCCTTGAAATGTGAACGTGCGAAGTACAGCCGCGCCCGCCCGAGGGCCGCTTTATTAATGACAACGACAGATTCTTCGACTTGATATTACCTATGGCCTCAAATAAGGAGATAACAGACCGATTCCGAATATCCTGAAGATATTGCTCAGAATCTTGTGGGCGGATTCAGGGATCCCCAGCTCAAGGAATGTTTCAACGTTGCCAATTTTGGGGGGCCAGCACCGAGCCGGCACCGAGCCATCCGTGCCACAGTTGCCACCACCAGCCACTTCTCAGCCTTATAAGAGCGGTTGGGGATTCTTGACGAGCGTTTACTCTTTTACTTACAAACATCACTGAAGTTCAAAAAAGCAACGCAGCATGCACAATTCAAATGCCGCGAGTGCAAAAGAAAGCATGGGCAAGGGCGAATCGCAGATGGACACTCATGTCGTGCAGCGGCACTCGTGACGGGAATCCGGTCCGGTTAGACTGGCAGTGAAATCAAAAGGATCGACCATGATGTCTTCATATGCGGCAGGTCGATTTGTCCATGGACAACATTGCGTCTGATTCACATGTTATGTTTTGTGATCATGCGTCAACACGCCACCGCAATTGGAAGACGCTGGTTTTTATGATGGTGTTGTTTCAATGATTCTCGAGAAACCTCACACACACAGATACGACGCTGCGATGCATCGTCGCATCTTTGCATCAGAACTATGGCCCTTTGACAGCTATTCGGCTCCTTTAATCTGCATGCTACGCCGTAGCTACCTCCCTAACTCACTACAGGATTTCATTCATGATGGAAGCCGTGCGCATTACACGGAGAAAGCTGAAACAGGATGCACTGCACGTGCGGGCATCTGCTACTGCTTCATGGCTGCGGGTGTGAGGCGCTTTCACTGCCCTCTTTCAGCTCACTGTAGCTACGCCGCAGGATTACTTGCATCAGCCTGCAGGCTTTCTCATCTAGAATGGCAATCCCATGTCATGCCACCAATGACTACACTCCAGAAAAAGGGACATCCTCAATAAGCTCTTCTTGTCAGGAGATGAGCAAGCAATGAGGAGATCACTGATGCAGAACTGGAGGGGTTCAGGCGATATGGATTTTGGGAAGGGGTGTTGTACTTCCATCGATAACATGCCGGTGCCCTTCTAGCTCTACCGATTGCAAGAAATTTCTCGCGGCTTTCCAACTTGGAATCGGAATTCTGTCCCACAACATGAGTAACCCTGGACCACCGCCTTTTAATGGCGACGACAATCGCTCCACAGGCATCCTTGCAGATGCCATCTTGGTCACAACCATTTCATGTGTGGCATTGAGCTTACGATTTGCCACTCGGATCTGGATCGTACGAAATATAGGATGTGTTTGTACTCTTCCTGCACTGTTGGACCTCCTCTCATGATTGCTCTAGGATGACTATACCATCTTTTGTGCAAATCTCGGTATAGCCCTCGGCACAGTCATGGTCGGGTTTGAAGTCCACAATGGGTCTGGCAGACATAAATTCTACCTTTCCAACGAGCACTATATTGAGTCCTAGAAATTCTCCTACGCAAACTGGATCCAAGCATTCCAGACATTGATGTTTACCAAGATATCTATTTGCTTCTTCTTGCTACGCATCCCGGTTGAGAAGCACTTCATTCGCCCTATCCAGGGGGCCATTATATTTCTCGTGGTGACGAATATCATCCTGACTCTTCTATGGATTCTGCAATGCAACCCTGTGCCCAAAGCATGGGACAAGCAGAAGTCAGGTACCTGTTTCACAAACGCCCAACTACAGAGAATCATTATGTCCCAAGCCTTGATCTCAATCATCTCCGACTTCATGCTCGCCTTTCTTCCGATCGTTCTGCTGTGGAAGGTTCCAATTGCGACACGCATCAAAGCAGGTCTTTGTTTCTTGATGGGTCTAGGTCTTGTGTGAGCATTTTTCTTGCTCCTTCTCCCCCATGTCCCGGAAACGTACAGCTACTGATCTTTCCGTGCTTCGTCGGATTCAGCACCGCAGCAATCTGTGTCGTTCGCACGATACTGAATTGGCAAAACGTCAACGCAGACATAACATACCTAAGTGTGACCAACTGGCACTGGCGGGCTTGGGAGGTATGCATCGGCGTCACGGCAGCCTGCATCCCTGCACTACGTCTAGGGTATCGGACAATCGTTGCGAGCGTAGCCTCCTACCGCTCCAATCGGTCTTCTCGTAAGACAAGTCACAACCTTCCGAATGATCTGGAGAATCCTTCTGCGAATTCCCATGGACAGACTCATAATGCGTACGCGGCTGCAGCAGAAACATTTTCATCCGAAGCAGACCTCGCTCAAGCCTACGGAGCCGGCGAAGACAATTTTCCGATGCAAAGTCTGCCAGGAGACGTGAAAACTGCCGATGAAGGCCTCAAGAAGGTGGCGCGACAAGGGATCAAAAAGACAACAGACATTGGTATCAGTGGATATACTCCCGAAAAATCCCGTGAAAGGCGTGAAAGTCTGGATTTGGGAGATGAAGAGAGGAGCCTTCGGAATATTGATTACTTTTGAAAATCATTGGGGATATGGATGGATCCAGTGACCCAAGGTGGATATGCGATGCTAGGTATGGGAATTGATGACTTATACCAGCGGTTGTAGGGTCTTTGATCTCGTTCGTATTTTAATATTAGTGAATCCTACTGAGCTGTGTATCCACCGTCAATGGTCATCGCCAACCCTGTCACGTAGGCGGCATCGTTGCTCGCCAAGAAGACCGCACATCCCGCCACATCTTCGGCTTGCCCCCAATCACCCCAAGGCGTCATGTCATTGACAGACTTTCGAAACTCCTCGTTTGCATACACCGCCGTCGTCATGGGTGTCTTGAGATCTTGATCAATGTCAGTGACTGTATTGCCCTTCGCTTCTGACGAAGGATAGTTGCTCCCCCCGAGCTCAATGTGCGGGGATGCATGTACAAGAGCATAGAACACAAGGTTTAGGGATTCGGATGCATGACATAGGACAGCAGAAATGATACAATGGAACAAAGAGCGATAGAAAACTTACAGGCTGGACAGAGGGCATTGCAATGGATCTTCTCCTTGCCATACTCGACAGCAATCTGCTTGGTCAGCAGTACCACAGCTCCCTTGGATGCACAATAAGCACCAGCGTTGGGCGCGAACCCCACCAGGCCTAGCATCGAAGCCGTGTTGATGATCCAGCCCCGATGACCTGAACTGGGCAGCTCTTGAGACAGGAACTGCGCGATGGCGAATTTGCAGCCGAGGAAGACGGAGCGGGCGTTGACGTTCCTATGAGAGGTGGAAAAAGCTCATAAGCGAGGGTAGACAGTCCAGCATCAAAGGAGTATTACATTGTGAAGTCCCAGGTGTTTTCTGTCATCTCGTGGATCTTCCCAGCTGTTTCAAGGCCGCCTACTCCAGCATTGTTGACCATGCTATTCGGTGTTGCAACTTGTCACTTAAACTATTCCTCTGCCGCTCTCCCTCTCTCGATCTCCTCTTCCCACAGGAGAGACTCTGAGAGATTCCAATACACACGCAAGACTCACACATCCAATCGTCCCCCCACCTCCACCGCCCTTTTCACCAAATTCTCCACCTCGCTCGCCACAGTCACATCTGCCTTGACATAGATCGCCTTTCCCGGGCCGTATCGCCGACATATCAATTCATGGGTCGGCACATCCGCTTCCTCGATCGACCACGTCTCCCGCGCTTCGGGGCGCAGGTCCGAGCAGATGATGGGAGAGGCTCCATTGGCGGCAAAGGCAAGGGCGATAGCCCGACCAAGACCGGAGGAGGAGCCTGTCACGATGGAGACGCGCGAGGCGAGGCGGGTGGAGACGAGGGGGGTCGTCATATTTCCTTTGAGAAAGGGGGGGATGGGATAGAAAGGGACAGTAGCAACTTCTCAGAAGATCAGGGAGGGAGGAGGGTTTGTTACTTTGAGAGGCAATCCGCACAGAGATGCATGGCGAGCTAATCAAGCGGTGAGGGGGGCAGCATCCTTCGTCTGCATGATGACGCAAAAGATGCGCCACGATGACAAAGGAGCTTGTGCTGGATGAAGCTCCTTCGTCTTCGGTCACAGCGTTCACATATGGGCATATGCACATGATATTGAAATCTTCCGACATCAATGTAGAAACGTGGTTCCGTTGGCATGGACAATCATATACTTGAGCTTCCCTTGACCTTCAATTTGTTCTCTTCGGGCATACAAAATCATAAAGGTATGGCAGATAGGATTATTCCAACGCAACGTCGTTGTGAGGTACAAAATGTACTGGCCCAAATGAATGGTTTCCGAGTGTCTGGTCTTGGGATATGTACATGCTGACGAGGACAGGATGACGAGCCAAGCCTTTGCAACCCTAAGCCCTCATACTAAGACTAGTTGAATGCGCTCGCCAGCCCGCATTGTTCAACAATCTCAAGCTCGCTTTTTGATGTAACCTCCCCGATTTTCGAAACAAAAAAAACCAAAGAATGGAGAATGCCGAAGTCAAGAGCCGTAAGCGTAAGAGGAAGCATGGGCAAGCGCATGCGAATGGGCAAAATGCCGCAGATATCGGACTGGCAGAGCAGCAGGTTGAGACGGTGGACGGACATGCGACAAACGGGCAAAAGGAGGAAATCGTGATAGAGAAAGACGATTTGGGCATGGTGGAAGGGTCAGCAGGAGATCTGCGACCAAGGAAAAGAAAGCACAAACAGGGACGAAATTCGGTATCAGGAAACAATGGGGAACAGAAGGAAGCAGAAGCGTCCACAAAAAAGGTGCCTGACACAAATGGAGAGGGTGTGGTAGAAGACCAGGATCCAGCCACGGACGACGTCAACCTTGACGATCAGGCATTCGCAGAGATGGACGGGCTGGAGGAGCAGGATCAAGAAGCCGAAACCTCCGTCAACGCCTCCCTCAAGCGGGCGACGAAAAAAGACGACAAGGATGCAGACGCAATACTCGCTGAATCGCCGGGTGATACCACTGGGGCGACTTCAAAGCTCTCCCTCCCAAGAACAGGCGACGACCCAAAGCTCTTCACAGACCTCGACCTCTCCCCCAAAACCATGCAAGCAATTACCGACGACATGAAGTTCACGGAAATGACAGAGATACAGCAACGATCGATACCACCGCTGCTTACGGGGGTGGATGTTCTTGGTGCTGCAAAGACCGGTTCTGGCAAGACGCTGGCCTTTTTGATACCTTGCGTGGAGATGCTGAGTGCGCTGCGATTCAAGCCGAGGAATGGTTCGTTATATACCTACAAGGAGACATGCTGGAGAAGCCAGATGGGCTGACATTATTCCAGGCACCGGCGTCATAGTCGTCTCTCCCACCCGAGAGCTGGCCTTGCAGATCTTCGGTGTTGCCAGAGAACTCATGGCACATCATTCCCAAACCTACGGCATCGTCATGGGCGGTGCCAACCGCCGCGCCGAAGCAGAGAAAATACAAAAGGGCGTCAACCTGATCATCGCCACCCCGGGCCGCCTGCTCGACCACCTCCAAAACACCCAGGGTTTCGTCTTCAAGAACCTCCGGGCCCTTGTCATCGACGAAGCCGATCGCATCCTCGAAGTCGGCTTCGAAGAGGAGATGAAAACCATCGTCAAGATCCTCCCCAACCAAGACCGCCAGACCATGCTCTTCTCCGCCACCCAAACCACCAAAGTCGAGGACCTCGCCCGCATCTCCCTCCGCCCAGGCCCCCTCTACATCAACGTCGACCACCAAAAGGAATTCAGCACGGTCGCTGGTCTCGAGCAGGGCTACGTGCTCTGCTCCCCCGAGATGCGCTTCCTCCTCCTCTTCTCCTTCCTGAAACGCAACTCCACCAAAAAGAACATCGTCTTCTTCTCCTCCTGCGCCTGCGTCAAATACCACGGCGAACTCCTCAACTACATCGACCTCCCTGTGCTGGACCTGCACGGCAAGCAGAAACAGCAAAAACGCACCAACACCTTCTTCGAATTCTGCAACGCCACCCAGGGCACCCTCCTCTGCACCGACGTCGCCGCCCGCGGCCTCGACATCCCCGCCGTCGACTGGATCATCCAATACGACCCCCCCGACGACCCCCGCGACTACATCCACCGCGTGGGCCGCACCGCGCGGGGCGCCACAGGCACAGGAAAATCATTGCTCTTCCTGCAACCCTCGGAAATCGGCTTCCTCTCGCACCTCAAACAAGCGCGCGTGCCGCTCGTGGAGTTCGACTTCCCCGCCAAGAAAATCCTGAACGTGCAGTCCCAGCTCGAGAAGCTGATCGGGCAGAACTACTACCTCCACCAATCGGCCAAGGATGGCTATCGCAGCTACTTGCAGGCGTACGCAAGCCACAGCTTGAGGAGCGTGTTCGATGTGCAGGCGTTGGATCTGAGGGCTGTGGCGAAGGGGTTTGGGTTTCCCGTGCCGCCGAGGGTGGATCTGCAGTTGGGGGCGAGCATGCGCGATCGGGAGAAGAAGGGGAAGGCGAGGAGGGCGTATGGGAATCAACCTGGTCAGCAGAGGGGAGGGAAGGGGTTCAGGAAGAGGTGAGGAGGTCGGGAAAGCTTGCAGTGTGTGAATTGCAAAAGAATAGCGTGCATGAATGTATACATCCTCATTACGTCATCTATCCCCAGTCCCCCAAATCCAAGCCCAAGGTTTCCCTATCCCTATCCCATCGCTCTGCCACCCTCTCACCAATGTGGCGATGCCCATCCATCCCCATTCTGCCATCCCTCTTCGATCCAAAAGAGGACGGCGCATGCTACCATACCCCTCTCACGACCAAGTCCAACCGCAGATTCAGTACAAAGCAAAGTCTGCAAAACAATTGACGAGGTCGGACGAAACGTCCGCAAAAATCGTTCACATGAGTAAAAATCCCTTTGAATAGATTATCGAAGCAGTACCTTGCTAACGATGTAATCAACTTTCCCAAAAATACGTGAACTTGAGGAAAGTGTTTCTCGAAAGTAATTGAATGAAATGTTGATACGGAGTTAGGCATGCATGCCTTCATTCGATAGAAAGGCCCCCCCCCCCAAGGATACCATAAACACATATCCATCGCCGGGGCTGTCTAATCGAACGGAACGGGTATTGTGGGAGAAAGCGAAGATAACGGGAATGGAATCAGCATAGAAGGGAGTAAGCGTAATCAAAGAAGCTCAGAAACCATCTCACGTGGGATGCAGCGTTTCCTGGTAGATGGCGGCCAGACTGGTTCAGACCGGCAACAGATATGTCGTTCAAGACGTGGAATAATTTTTGGTAGCTGATCGTTTTTCTTCGCAGGGGAGTTGCCATCTTTGGGCGACGTTGGAATGTTAATTGGTTTGATCCGGAGTAGACTGATGGACGAACGATTTGCATATTAGGAAAGTGGGGGAGCCTTGTGGTCTGAGTTCGGAGATTCCATAAACCTCTTCACTGTTCATACTTTCGTCTTACTCACCCGTCCGATTCATTCGTTGTGTATCTCCTATCTGTGTGATGTCCGCCAGCCATGCGCCACGTGAAGTTCAGTCATCCCTTCGGTCATCGTTGGCTACGGAATCCAGGCCCAGTTTGGGCCGCAGCTTGTTGAACCTCTCCATGTCCGTGTCGTCGAGGAGGAAGAGAGAAGCGCCGTTGTCCAAAAGAAGTGAGACGGAGCCGGGACTAGCCTCTGCCGCGAGTGCAGCACTCAACGCCGTCCTCCTCGCGGTATTGCGGCCATTGGCACGAGCCCCCTTTTCCAACAGCAGTCGCATGATATCCGGACGGTTCAGTGCCATATGCAGATGCGGTTGCAGAGCTGTACTCGGCCCCGCCTTATTAAGATAGATGCCTCTTGAGAGATTGACGTCCGCGCCAGCGTCCAGCAAGACACCAACAACCGCAACGTGCTCCCTAGCGATTGCAGCGCCGAGAGGACTTCCATATCTACCACCCAGCATGTTGACGTCGGCCCGGTGTTCGAGCAGTAGTCGCACTACAGCTTCATGTCCATACATTGACGCGGAGTGTAATGCATTGCCGTCTTCGTCCCCGCTAGCGTTGACGTCTGCACCCCTTGCCAGCAGTAGCCGCACAACACTTTCATGTCCCTCGATTGATGCTGCTTGTAATGCATACCCGTGCTTTTCGTCACGGAAATTGACATCCGCGCCTCTATCGAGTAAGAAACGTACCACACTAGCCTGTCCTCTGGCTGATGCAGAGCGAAGTGCAGTACCGTTCTTACCCCCGCCAGCATTGATGTCTGCACCTTCATCAAGCAGTAGCTGCGCAATACTCTCGAGACCTTGACTCGATGCAATATGCAAGGCAGTGCCGTAGGGCTCCATCGAGAATCCAAAGTTGATCTTTGTAAAGTCGTCCTTGTGATCTAGTAGGACTCGTACTATCCTCTCATTCTGAGTGACAATCGCTATGTGCAGTGGCGTACCGTAAGGACCGCCTATTAGGTTGACATCGGCGCCGCTGTCAAGTAGTAGTCGTACAATCGCCTCGTGCCCTTCACGACAAGCATTATACAGTGCGCTAGACAACATTCTGGTATCATCGTATTGTATTAGCGGGGTGTCAGCATGTGCATCTGCTTCAAGCAGCACTTTGACCGTATTCAAGTGACCGCGAGATGAAGCAATGGCTAATGCAGTACCGAAAGTGCTGTTGGCGTTGATATCGCTTAGCCCGTGGACAGTCACCGTCTTCGCTTTGTCTTCAAGCACACACTTGACCAAGTCCGTCATTCCGAGTGCGCAGGCGTAGTGTAATGGTAGGAAATCTCTGTCTCGCGTTCTAAAATTACCGAATCGAGACGATTCATACATTGGATGGTACAAACATACAGATTTGAAGAAGGCACCAGAGTACAGTAGTTCCATGGCCAGCTGCATGAGCAAGCCGCCTTCTTCCTCAGCATCTTTGAGATGAGATGGCCAGTGCTGAGCGGCGTAGAGGGCAAGGGGAAACTTCCATGTCGCACGATACGTGAGCGTCGATCGTCCATTGAACTGAAGTAGATAGGCCAAACATGTCTCAGCTATCGATTTCGAGGCATCCTTTTCTGTTACTGCATAATCTTTGACGGGTCCAGACTGGATATCCGTGGATATGAGGTACTCCTTGACCGAGAAATGAGCTAAGGTGACTTCGAAGTGATAAAGTCCGTCCTCTTGTGCAGTATCATCCAAAACGTTCTCTACCTCATGATCTGTATCATCAAGGGTCGCAAATTCAGTGTCTGCAATGTCTCCAGGCTCGGTCAGTTGGAATATTGGAACGGTAATTGATTGCTTCACCGCCACTAGACTTGAACAAATGGTCAACACGTCTTGAGGATCCGGGAGCCGTCTCAGAGGATCCACCCTTAATTCCTCTGCAACCTCAACCGTCACAATTTCGGCCAGCTCTTTAAGTTGCAACGGACGAGCGGAATATGCTAGCCACTTCATGAATCTCTTAGCATAAGCAGCATATTCCTCATCGATATTCAACAAAACCCGCTCATATGTCTGGTTCAGGGTTTTGGGTAATGTCGCGAGTGCCTTCCTAAGCATCGGTAGATTCAAGCTCTTTCCCAAAGAGTCGAGCTGGCAAGAAGCCCATTGAAACCTAGGCTGTCAGCTACATACTTTCTCGATTGCCTTTGGATCGAACACACATTCCATTGGCCTTGTCTGTGAGCACATTTTCAATCTCTTCCTGTACCTGTGCGTTGTTTCGCCACCTCTTCAATCTGGTATCTTGCTGAAGGCGATCACGCACATAAGAACGTATGTCGCCTTGGACGAGCTGACTATCAATAGGAATGGCCTGTCTGAATGTATTTCCGTCTTCCATTGCGCTTTTGATGTCTGTTTCAGGCCGACTGGTCACTAATAAATGCAGTCTGATTTGATCCCAGCCCTCGATTTCCGCTAAAGCATCGAATGTTTTATCTCGCTCTTCACGATTACTACATTCGTCGAGAGCGTCCATGACGATGAAGGAATCATCGAAGTGCTGAAGCGTTCTATGCAACGTTACTAGAAGCTCGTCGATGGTCGGTTGTCGACCTCCTGCCTGTGCGGATTGGTAAAGCGATTGCAACTCCCGTGAGGCGGTTGGCAGTTGGCGAGAGAATTGTTTGAGCAGGGCCCGAAGCAGGCTCCCAACACCCTGCGTTTCGTCTTCTCTGAAGTCGAAAAAATAAAATGCCAAGCCTCGCAACGGAGCGAGCTTGCAATAGTCGATGATGCTTTCAATTATCGTGCAGCTCAATACCGTTTTGCCGCATCCAGGTATACCATGAAGCCAGAGAAATGACCCTGATTGACTCCGCCAATCGAAGAACCGTTCGCTATCCTTTACCAGCCAGGCACCAGTCCCTGGATGGCGGCGTTTTAATGTTTCCTTATACTTAGCCCACGGATCTGGTGCTATCAGCCAATTGTTGACTCTGTCAAGAAGGGTTTCCACCGCCATTGATTGTAGCGACCGTTGAAGGTTGTCAACGTTTTGGTCTACATTGAGTAGATCTTGTTGAATGATTTTCGTTGAGTCGTGAGTCGAAAGAGTGATCTCAGCCATGTCTACGTTCAAGGCAAGACTTATATTGCCCCTGTGCCTTTCAAGATTCTCCAGAACTTTCTTCGTGGAACCTTCCTGCAACGGCCATGCCATCGCTCGGTACACATCCGCACGTTTTGAACCGTCCTTGCCAATCCATTTTGGTGGAGCCAACTTCTCGCGCAAGGCTTGTATTTCTGTTAAACAGAGATGAAGAGCTCCATAGTCAGGTTGACAAAGGTTTCTTAACTGGGCTAAGCGAGGTCCAGCCGTCGCATCGCCGCTCTCAGCCTTCTCAGCCAGGGTTTCCAGGGAGGCGAGAACATCTCGCACATTCTTCAATTCGGCAATCACACGTGGGAGTTCCCAAGTGGCACTGTGCCGCGCAGCATTATAACTTTGGCAGACTGCGATGACCTCGTAGGTAGTCTGAATGACAGTGATCACGCTCGCCGTGACGCTCAGAGGGCTGCAAATGATTAATTGATCAGCGGTACTGCTTCAATCTAAGTTGCCACCACATCATCTTACTGCTCCAGATCAGGACACTCATTTGCTTCGGGACACCAAGCCGGTCAAGTATGAGCGGAGAACAAGAATTGACATACTCCATACTCAAGGCAGGGTCATGATCATCTATTTCATTCTCTCCCAGGGATGTCAGCTAAGTCGAGATACACTCCACCCATAGCCTAGACCCTGTTGCCTCCGAGTTTGTATCTTTGAAAGACGCGGAAGGGCGTCAATCGAAGTTAGAAGCTTCGACTAGGTTGGCAGAAGGTGAGGTTAGTCCAAGCCATGCATCATCTACGAATCTGACAATGAAAATAAGCGCCGACCATGAATCGCGGACATTTGAGGCCTGGGTCGACGAGATCAGATCACCCATCAGGCTGAAAAGATCCGATCGTCCCCTCGGTCGTTAGGTCTTCCAAATCAACGCTATTAGCGTATTCATAATCGATGTTAATTCCTTGGCGTTTGAACTCCCCCACCCCAGATTCCTACATGATATCTTGCGTGTTTTATCGCAAAATTTCTTCGAATATTCGAAAACGCGAAGTTGATAAGAAGGTGTTGGTCTCCAAAATTTGTATACCAAAATTTGAACAAAACCCACACACCAAAATTGTTGGGTTTTCCGGGGACCAAAATTGGAATTTTTTGGTAGCAGCAGCAGTGGTGTTGGTGGTGTGGGGGTGGAGTCGAAGAGCCAAGGAATTGACTCATGAATACGCTGATAAAACAGATTGATTTAGCTCCTGATGGCTCTCAAAACGAGATGTGAAGTTGCGAAAGTCCATCATCCATATTGGGTAAACGTGGAGGTATCTGCTGCTCTAGGCCATCTTGGGGCTGTCAGTATTCACAGCAAGTTCTTGTTAGACGACCCTGCAACCATAGTTGAACAGCGGCTGCATTGATCACATCACAGCCTGACAGACTACCGAGGCGCATCCAATATCATCATGACATCTTCATACGCGATCACTGGATCTCAGAGAGGTTAACAAGGCATTCTTTCTCCGATCATTGAATTCTGGAACCCCTGAGTCCGAGAGTTGCGTGGGAGCAGAGTCACACAAGGTGGCTGAGCACAGCCACACCTTGTCAGCCTCGCCGCACTTTTATCATGCAATTGAGATCGCGAAATCGAATTAGGAAACCCTTTCTACAAGAAGCTGATATCGCATACACACGGACTCTTGTGGTCAAGCTCGGCCATCGTTGACTCACTCCTCAAGCCACCAATGACGCGTGATGGTGTCCTACCAGTCAGGCTGAGCATAGTCAGTGCCGCTTGCTTCACCAGAAGACGAAATGGATGGCTCGGTGTGTTGCGAAGAAGGTGTGGATGGAGCAATGCATCATAAATACGACCACAAGTTAAGGATCCCAAAGTTTTCTTCTTCTCTACCTCGACTTGCTTGATTTCAATCCTCTAAGAACATACAATTCGCCACAGTTCGCCTTTCACTTGCCAATGCGCTGCGATGACGTTCCCTCAAATGTGTCTTATGATTGTGCCCATCCCTGGGGCGAAGACTGTACAGCTCACGACAAAGGGTTTGATTTCGTCAGCCTCTGGAATTACACCGAACGTATCGCGCGCTCCTGTCCACAGGATCCTCGATTGTATCAGGTCAGAGATGGCAATCCGTCTCTGACACAGGAGGCGTGTGCTCAATTCGCCGGCTCCACTTACAATGTATATCCTGGCAAGTAGATCTCAGAGCTCAAGTTTCGCCGTTTCGTGAATGTTGTTGGGTTCCATGCTGCACCCCAATGCATCCATGTCTCGGGCATCTCACATTACGTGTAGCAATGCTGATGGCATGCTGCTTAGGCGAGGACATCTGGACGCGTCTGACGACGTGGAAATTTCCCCTGTTACAATTGGCATTTTTGTTTCCCCGGCCACCTCTCACTTTCTGGACAGAAACACTTGTCGTGTTTCACCTACTTGGTGACCCGATCGATACGTTGAGGAATCTACTGGTGACGCTCTCGGATTGCCAGAGATCCGCAGAATCGTGGAAAGAACAGGTTCGCGGGAGCGAAGAGTGGAAGGATGAGTGGAAGTCTTTGACTCTTATCACTGCCGCCTTCTCCGAATTTGAGCGTGATGAGCAGGTCAGATACATCTTGCAGGATGCCGTGTTAGTCAAAGCCAAATTCCGTGAATTTCCACCATGCTAAACGAGTGATCACAGGCAGGATGCAGAGGTGAGTTTTGAGAACCTCCAAGAAACAATTCACGACACAAGGCAACTCCTAGCAGCCGATCGCTCCACTAAATCGCTCCCTGTCTTCTTCGCCCAGCTCTTTTTCATCGGTTCTGTCGGCATTGCTGTCTTCCGAACCGCATCGGCAGCGCACACCGCAGCCCTCAACACCACTATCTTCATTAACGTCGAAGCCCACAGTATCGCCTTCTCCGCGCTCTACTTCTGGCTCATTCCAGCCGTCATTTTGGGCGCCGTCATTGGCGTTTCACAAACCGCTGCTGCGATCCCATGCAATCTCAGAAGATTTCAAAAAGACCTTGGCGATACCGTCCAGCTGCCGCTCAGATGCCTAGACGAGCTCAAGACTCGACAGTTTCACGGTGGAATCTACACATGGCGGCCCGCAAAGTATCAGCACGACGAGCGTGTCAGCCATAATCTACCCCTTCCCTCTCTGCCTTCCAAATCTCGCCTCCACCACACCATCCTCGCCACGACAATTGTCGCAATAGCCGTCATCACTGGCATGACCATATCCGCACTTGTACCTCCAGACGGTCTCTCCTGCCGACACATTGGCCAACTAGCCGTACTGGCCTGCTGGTTACTATCCTTCCTCCTCAACCGCTTGCTCAATCGTCTACTCCCTTTGAACAGCAACAACGACCTCCTCTTTTCCCTCACCCTCACAAAAGACATTCTCGCCACACTGACCTGCATTGCCGACGTCATCCTAATCCAGATCGGTTTTCTCAATCGGTGCGCGTGCTATACCCAATGGGGCCGCACCGGTCTCGCCCTACCGCAGCGTCCCGACATTGACGCCATATTGCGGGAGAGGATACACACCTGGTACCTTGGCATCACCATCGTAGGCATCGCGGTGCAACTTGTCCTAGTGCCCGGGTACGTGCTCTGGCGATATTGGGATGGGGTGAGGGTATTCGTGCAGAAGGATGATGGGCGCTCGAACCTCCCCGCATGGGTTTGGCGGCTCATCGGCAGGGTGAGAAATCTACAGGCTTTGGTGCGAAGGGTAAGAATGTCCTTGAGAAGGAAAAGACATTTTCTTAGAAGGAAGACAAGAATGATCAAGGCGCAAGTGCTTGAGGGACGGGACGCTGGCAATGTTGGCGGTGTGCTAGAGACAGGATTACAGAATGCAGCCAAGCCGAATGCTAGGCACGTAGACGGTGCGTAAGGTTAGAAAGGGAACAGGACATAAATTTAAATTTCCATCCACGAGGGACACTGGAAACATCGTTAGCCAGCGCGAATACACTGACGGATTTTGTTCATGAGAAAACAATACATTTAACACGTTATACCGGGCTTGTCTCACATCGAATACTATTGAAAGGCGCGATATCGTGCAGAAGTATGTGTCACACAATGTATGATGGGACAGGTGGTCAAAGTCACAAACTCACCAACGCCATATCAGACCCAGTGAACTTAAATCCATCATCAGTGGAAACCCCAGGTAATGCCACCATTAATTCAGATGCTCAGCGTTCCTATGCGGCGATTGCGATCGGGAGGACCGAACGTCCTCAAGAAAATTAGGCAAAGCTTCCACACAGATAGATCAAAGGCCAGCAGTCTTTATCCGTGCATGATGACCTTTCACACGTTACAATCAATTAATCTAGTTCGCTATCAAATCGTAAGCGAGCCACGTAACAACAGCCCCAACCCTGAAATGGAAATTTCGGACCTCACGCTTGGAAAGACTGGGCATTGGGTGTTTTAAAGGGGAGTATCATTGTTGTTGTGGTGACTACGGGTTACTTGGACCAATGAGCTGTGGGAATGTGATAGTGCGCTAAGACATACTCTGAATGTCCTCACAGTCTTTGTTTTGGATAAAAAGAACGAGTTGTTAAACCCTCAAGTATTTGTAGGTCCGAGACATTCCGAAGCGTCACCGGGAGATGTGTCATGCGATATCAGATCACCTATGCTAGTGAGGACTTCATCTTACAGTCCTTGCCTCTGAACGTCTGCCTGTATTTAGCAACGACCTCGTTGTCTGAGGTTGATGTTGCAAGTATGCAATATGTCTGAGAATGGGAGGAGAGCGAACAAGATGACCATTGATCCGGGATCCCTCATGTTCATAGTTGAAAATCCAAATTTATTCAGCAGCAATTCAATGTGATTTTCGTCAATGCATTTGAAAGTCGATTGTGTATTTCCCAGCCTGGTGCATATATCAGCACAGCTGACTCATCCATCTTGGCAATATCTTCCCTCTCTTCAAACAATTCCTCAAACATACCCAGTCGCTATCAGCACTCACACCTTCAAGCTTCAGCCAGGCAGCTGCTCGCCCCTCAAAATGCCAAAATATAAGTTCTCCCCCCCCCTCCCCACCTCCCAACCTTTGAGCCCCTGCTAACACCCTCAAACTCTTCTGTAGGTCACACCTCCTCCCCCCTCCAACCCCCGAACATTGAAAATAAGACCAAAACCCCCCCCTTCCCCCCTTCCCACAACCTAACAACCCCCCCCCTCCCCATCTAGGCGACTACTGCGACGTCTACCTAACGCACGACTCGATGTCCGTCCGCAAAGCGCACAACAGCGGCCGCAACCACGAACGCAACGTCCTAGACTACTACCAACGTCTGTTTTCCCCCCATGCCCCATGCCCCATGCCCCCCCATCCCCCTAACATCCCCCGCAGAAATCGGCCACGAAAAAGCACAATCGGTAATCGACAGCATAACCTCCTCCTACGCCGCCGAGGGCCAACAATCCTCGAACCCGATGCTCTCCAGCAACAATGCGCCCCCCCCCGGGGGGGCCGCCTTCCCCCCTCCCGGCGCATTCCCGGGTGGTAATAACGGCCCCCCACCACCGCCGTTTGCCATGGGCGGGCCCATGCCGCATAACATGCCGCCGCCCTTCCCACCGCATATGGGCGGAGGAGGAGGACCGCCACCACCGCATTTGGGCGGGCCGCCGTTTCCTCCGAATGGGATGCCGCCGATGCCGCATATGGGTGGGCCGGGTGGGCCGGGGGGTATGATGTCGCCGCCGCCGCCGTTTGGGGGACCCGGAGGAGGAGGGGGAGGGGGGGGGTTCAGGCCGCCGCAGGGGTTTCAGGGGGGGCCGCCGCAGGGGCCGGGGGGCCAGGGGAGTCCCGTGGGGGGGGGGATGCCGTTCATGCAGCCGCCCGGTGGTGGGGGGTTCGGGGGACCGGGGCCGGGGCAGGGGATGAGTCCGCCGCCTGGTGGGGGTGGGGGAGGGGGGTTTGGGAATGGAGGGGGGTATTAATGGGGGGGATGAGGAGAGCGGATGGCTGAGAGGGGAAGAAGGAGAAGGGGAAGCAAAAGGGGTGATTGGCATGATGCTGGCGGTTCATCAGTCGTGGCTCAAGGGCTACCCGTGAACAGTGGCTACAGAAGCCGTGGTGGCGCTTTTGAAAGGGGGGCTTGTACTTGTACTTTGGCTGGCGACATAGACGTGGAACGTGTTAGCAAACCCACGATAGTCACAAAACGCCCAACAGCATAATCCAAAAACATGCAAAATTGCTCATCACTCTCGTCCTACGTTGGTCTCATACCACCTCGTTATTGTAACTCAACCACTCAATCTTCGCAATCGTCGATGTAGTCTCTACTTCGGCCTCTCCCTTGGCCCCACAAGCTGCCTCCTCGCCATCCCAAAGCCCACCCCAGTCGCCCCCTTGTTCTGGCTATCCCCGCCCAAGTACCCGTACTGATGCACGTCCCAGGCTCCTTGCCCTTCCTTCAGCTCAGCCCCTTGACCGACTCCCCGTGCTGTGGCGTCTTTCGTGGCTTTTTGGGACTCCTCCCATTCCTGTTGACGCTGGCGATCGAGTTCCATTTCCCGCGATAGGAGGGAGGAGGGATTGGCGAAGGGGGGTTTGCGGACGGGAGTGGATGAAGAGGAAGGGTTTGTACGAGGTGGTTGCGCGGGTGGAGGGGTAGTCGATGTTGAAGCGGAGGGAGAAGGGCGGGCGAAAGGCGATTTGCGGGTGGGAGAGGTGGCAGTAGGTGTTGTGTAGTTTGCAGGATTGGGAAGGGGGCGAGGCGGGTAGGATGGTGGTGGCGGTGATGGGCTCTCTTCTGGCTGTTCCGGGCGCGGAGGCTGTGGAGGGGGAATCTCAGAAGATTCGTCGTTGTTGAGGACTTGAGGTTTAGAGGACGACGGCAGACGGGGCTTCGTTGATGCCTGAGGTGTAGGTAACGGCCGAGGCGGTTGTCGAGGTGAAAGTTCATCCGAAAGCTGGGATTGGCTGTTGTTCGACGCCCATGCTTTCTGTAGCAATGAACGTTCATCTTCTTCCCACGCCCCATCTTCGGTCTGTGCAGCTGTGATAGGGGTCTGAACGGATCGATTGCGGCTTTTGCTTCGCGACTTGCTCCTCGGCTTTGCAGGCAGACTCCGGACGGGGCTTCGTTGACGCTCCTGACGCTCCAGCTCGTACTGAGCTTCTCGTGCTTTGGCTTCTTCGAGCTGCCTTTCCAGTTCCTGGATTCGACTGCGCTCGTTGTCTTGATTGCTTGGCGGTTGCTTCTGCTCCGCTTGATATTGACTGAGATACTGACCGGTCAGTGCAGGTCGCACCTCGCTCGTCTTACGACTGGTCGCCTGCCGCTGTTTTCTCTCGTTTTCAAATCTGGCCTCAGCTACCTGTTCCTCACGAAGGCGCTGTTCCTCCTCTTCCTTCCATCTCCTCTCCTCCTCCTGCCACTTCCTCTTCTCTTCTTCAATGCGTCGCTTCTCTTGCTCACGCAGTCTTCTCGATTCTTCCTCCCATATCTGCTCCTCTTGCATGCGTGCATGCTCTTCTTCGGCTACCCTCTTCTTCCTGTGCTCCTCCTCAGCTTCTTCAGCTTGGATGCGTAATCTTTCCGCTTCGGCCTCTTTTTCCCGCCTAATCCTCTCCTTTTCCGCCAGGCTGGGTACTTTCGGTGCGGGGCTTGTGATCTGTCTTCGACCGCCAAAAGTGATACCCTGGTTACCTTGACTGGCTCCACCCATGTAACCGTACTGATGTATATTCCATGCGGGTGTGGTTGCACCTTCGTCGCCCTTTTTACTCCAACTACTCGTCTCCCCGGTATTCTGTTTGAAAGCTCCACCGCTGGGCGCGAATGGAGAAAATGCCTTTGTAGGGCTCATGCGGCCATTTGCTGCCTGTGATGGCTGACTTGAGGTGGTTGAGGTTGTCTCGCTTACATTGCTGGTACCTCGTGGTCTGCTGCCATACTGCGGGCTGGCGGAAGCGTAGCCGCCTGTCTTTTGTGGACTGACCGTCCCACCTTTGCCCTCTTTGCCTATCGAGGTTGGAAACCTGCTGGGCTGTACCGCATGCGCCCTCCTGCTGAAGGCTGAGATGCATTGCAGGACTTGAGCAGGATCCTTGGACTCATAGAGATCGACGGTCTGGAATACATCGTGGGATTGGAGATTGAGAGGAGGCGCTTGACAAGCTCGGAGGAAGTGAGAGATGTTCTCCATTTGGACGAAGGGCATCGAAGACTCCTTGAAGCGGACAGCTGATGGGGACGCCATATTGACCAATCTATGACCATTGTCAGATCAGGCCAGGCCCAAGATGTCTGCATTGTGGAAACGCACTTGCAAAGGGCGGTTCCGTCCTTGAGCGCCTCCAACAGATCTCCTGCTTTCAGCCGTTCGCCGGACACGCTGTCGATCCATGCTCTGACTTCGTTTGCGGCCTGTGGGGTATACTTTGATAGTCTGAGGTTTCTCATGTCCTTGTCCAAGGACGGTACGGAAGCCATGATGCGTAGACTCGGATACCCCGGAGCCAGGGATGTGTGATCTTGGATACGATGTTGTTGGCTCGCTTGAGGCTGAATAGCGGGGAAGTGAAGGTTGCGACTGTTCGATGCTCGTGGCTCTACACACCAATCATCATTTGGACAATGAGCTGCTAAGGGTTTACAGTGCCTGAGATTTGCGCGAAAGGCACTTAATAATCCCGGTACTGATGCTGATCGAAATCTGGAGACGTTCAAAACGAGCAACGGCCGCTAGCGTGAAGATCGGGATGACGACAGAGGTGAAGCTCCTATTCTTCCTTTTGAACATCGCTTCACCTCCTTCATCCTTTCAACAGCGCGACAACCCATGTCCACAAGGTTCAACTCTGCCCTAAGTGTTCTTTGGCGCAGGTGGAAGTCGCTCAAGCTCCCCTGGCGCAAACGTTGGCTCGCCGGTATATATCTTCTCTCCCTCGTCCCTTCCCTGCCTCTATCTTCCTGCCTTTCACTGCCGCGGTATCCGTTTACTCACGAGTCTCTGTGCTGACCTTTACTCATACACACAGGGACCGACCTCGTTGGCAACTCCTACTACTACTTCCGCCCCACCCTCTCATCACCCCATCGCCGCATTCTTCAACCCTCCATCCGAACCCACTTCTCCGACGTCAACATCACCCCGCAATGGCACCAATGGCTCCGGCACACACGCGCCTCCCCACCTTCTCTGCATGAACAACAGCAAGATGTGATCAGACAACAGCAGCTGAAGATGCTGGCCAAAGCCGCAGATGAGCGGTGGGAGAGCAAGGCTAGTGTGCTGGATGCGCCAAGAAGGGGGAACCAGGAGTTGGGGGTGGGGGATGGTGAGGGCAGGGTGGGGACGGTGGGCAGGAGGGGCGAGAGCGCTGAAGCGGATGTGAAAGAGAGTGTATCGCAGGCTAAAAGCAAGGAGAAGGAAAATCCGTGGAAGAAGCAGGAGAGGAAGGGGCCGGGCGAGGCGTATCAACCAGAGAGCTGGACACCGATGGGGCCGACAAAGAGATGAGCCGGAGCGGATCTTGGCCTTGGCAGGATCCATCAGGACGCCTCGTAGAGGCCACGACGATGTAAGAACCAAGCTTCTGCAGATGACCTGTGTGGCGACCGCTTGCCACTGCGATCATCAAAGACTAAGGCGCAGTGAAAGCGGCCAAAGTGGTGCAATACGCTCGATACGCGTCGTCTCCAGTGGCCGATATCCATTCTCCCAGGCCCGGGGCAGGATTTTCAACATCATCAGACACACTGATCATGTTCCACGAGGCTAGATCACGTCAGAAGGGGGCGGTGGCTTCGCTCACATCTACTAGGAGTCGCAGTCTGCGGTATCCACTCAGGATATGAGCCGGCCAGCCAATAGGACTACGCAAGTCCTATTCGATGAAGTCATGGTCGATTCCGATTGGCATCCTTCCAGAGCAAAACGGTGAAGCGAGGAACACGGCGGTGCGAGGAAAGTTGACACGAGAAAAGTGCGAGAACGCAATCTAGAGACAAGAGTGATAAGAGATAATTAACTCAGAGATATACTCAGCATATCCATATCATCAACATCAAGAGTCTCTCTTGGCGCGACATCCCTGTGTTTTGTTTCCGCGTAGAAGCGTGTGGTCCGTTGCGAGCCTTGCATTACGTTCCGGCTCCTCTGGCGGTCTAGCCTACGGTATATACAGGTCACCCTGCTTCGCAACCGCGGAGGTCAGGTGGTTTTATCTATTTGATGGCCGATCTTGCAACGCGCTTTTGACCTATCGATCACCTGTCAGACTGGGATGGACACAGCTTCGTTGAGGCTCTGCAGCCTTAATAGTAGTAGTAGTAGTAGTATTCATTACAGCTGTCCCGGCCCGAAGGGCCATGCAGCGATGGATTATGCGAGCCGTGATTGGCTCGCTTGTCCGGAACTATATCTATTCTCTCTATTGGTCTACTTTCAAATGTCCCAAATATCCCAACTCCGGGGTATTATACTGCTTAAATAAACGATTAAAAACGCTTAAGTATTATATATCCTCCGGGTATTATATGCTAAATAAAATTAAAAAGTTATACCCGAACGCCCGCAATACTCGCTCGACCGTACTAGAATATAAGAGATTCGTCCCTATATATTTGTAATTATTATTATATAAAGTCCTAACCTTTTTAATAATAAAGGCTTTTAATATAATATTAAATAAACGATTATATATTTTTATCCCGATATTTACCGCGCGTAATCGCGGACCCCGCCGAAAAGAATATAAATTATTATAAAAATATTATTTGTTTTTACCGGATTAATTTTAAAACCGTTTTTTAGCTTTTTACCCGTAAAAACTAAATATTAACGTACGTTTTATCCGGTAAATACTTTTTATTTACGCCCGTTTAAAAAAAAAACTATACGGTTTTCTTAATTTATTCGGGC